>AJWJ01000223.1:0-36309 GCA_000277445.1 Polysphondylium violaceum
AAACCGAAACCTCATACCCATACACTGCTGAACAAGGTAAATGCAAATTCAACAAAGCTGATATTGCCGCCACCCTTACCTCATATGTTGACGTTGCTCACGGTTCCGAATCTGATCTCGAATCTGAAGTTGCCAATGGTCCAGTCTCCATTGCCATCGATGCCTCCCAAAACTCCTTCCAATTATACAAATCTGGTGTCTACGTTGATAAGAAATGCTCTTCCACTCAACTCGATCACGGTGTCTTAGCTGTTGGTTATGGTACTGAAAACGGTTCTGATTATTGGATCGTTAAGAACTCTTGGGGTCCAGGTTGGGGTATGGATGGTTACATTTTAATGGCCAGAAATAAAAACAACGCATGTGGTGTAGCTTCAATGGCTTCCAGACCAATCGCCTAAATCAAAACAACAATATAATTTTAAACGAAATAATAAACATGTAATATATGATTTAATATTGTAATTATAATCCGTTTTGAGCGTTTTTGTATCCAGTTTGAGAAATTAAAATTCAGCTGAATCATGGTGGGAGAAGGAAGATACCTAAGAATGAACATAACTTATCTGGGCCTCGAGTCGAACTTTGGAATCAGATTGGGGATCTAATTTTTGGGATTGTTTTAAGTTTTAACTCGTGTCTACTTCTAATTTAGAAATGGCACTATTGGGTTTTTCCAATTTTTATTACTCGGGAAATTAGGAAACTATCTTTAGTTAATGTTTTTTTTTAAGCTGGACTGACAAAGGGGCAAACACTCAAAGGTTTCTTGGAACGGTCTGAAGGGGCGCACATGTAAACCTGGGGACATCCAAGGTATCTTGCTCTCAATGTTGTATCTGAGATGTTGGAGGGAGACAGTTACCTTATGGTGGGCATGGGTCATCTAGTCTGGGAAGCGTATTGGAGTTTACTTGTTGGGGATATTTTTTAGATTCAACTTTTTTTTTGTATTAACAAAGGACCACTCTGTCAATGGGTAATCCCTCAGAAAATTTATTTGTTAAATTCAGCAGGTTTCATTAACTGCTGTTTGGACATCCTGATTTCATATTTTTGTTGAAGATAACTATTTTGTATTACTATTTTCTTATGGGATTCAGTGGGGGTTCTTTAAGGAGGACTTTTGAGGTGGCCTATTTGTCTTGTCAAACTAGGGATCTTGAGCAGGTCCTTTCACAGCCATGCCTAGGTAATAAAATATTCAAATAGCTTAGAAATTTTGACAATATCATAAAAAGGCGCATGTGGTCTAGTGGTATGATGCATCCCTGCCACGGATGCGAACTGGGTTCGATTCCCAGCATGCGCAAATATTTTGGATTAAAAATTCTTTTATCGGGTTTTAGAAAATTCAAGTTTTTGTAAGACACACGGTGTAATGTTTAATAGAAACTTAAGATAGATACTATCTTTAGTTTTGGTCCAATATATGATACACATGAATGACAATAAAACACAATAAATACAAAAGGCTTCTTTTGTGGTGAGAAGGAGTGCGCAGAACCGACTGGATCTGATGATCTTTATTTATTGTTTTTATATAATATTAAATACCAGAATTATATTATGGGACACGACTCATTCCTATTACAAATGCAAAACGCATTACCGATTTTGGATTTAATTCAATATCTCTTAATAATGGATCTGATATCTGGATTATCCTTAAATAGAAAATTGGTTTTTGAATGCTAAATTATAAAAGAAAAATTTATTTAAATAAATTTGTAACTGAAGTTTATAAAAGGTGCACCCTATAAGCTTTATTTGTTATCTTTATTTTGTCTAATATCTATGTGTACAAATAATACAACGATTTATATCATGGTTTATTAAACACGGTGTCGTTTCACATTTAAAGTGACATTTTGACATTTTCCAGCGCCCAAAACGATTGTGCACGGAATTCGAACATGTCTAAAATTATCCTTTCAAAAAGATATGTCCCATTTCCGTGAATGATACTATATAGTGTACACGTGGTAACCAAAAGATTATCCTCCTTTTACATTGTCTGAACATTTGATTTACATATGTGTGTAAATCAAAATAAGTAAATAATTGATCTCTGAGAACAGTTTCATGTTTTCCCCAAAGCTATAAAAGCTTGGGTTTTGTTAAGAGTGTTAAAAGTACAATTCACCGTTTTAAATAATAATAAATAATACATAAACTATATAGTTTAATTGTTATTTTACTGTTCACCAATATTTCATAATCTTTAATTATTGAGAATCCATTACAATAAAAAACTTCTACAGCTCGTTTTATAAGATTTTAGATCAAGTTATTTGTTTTTTTAAAATTTTACGTTGTTTTTATTTTATATTCAAAATCTTTACATATTGGGGTAATTTTAGATGTTTATCAATAAAATTATGACTATAATTTCTCTTTGATGTATGTAATATTGATAGATTGTTTAGATTTTGATTATCAATTGTGTCGCTAGAAGTTTGAATAATTGGTAAATTATAGATACATAAAAGTGAGTTTGGAAGAAACAAAAGAGAATAGATATCTCTACATTTTACCCCAAAATCTAAATATTGTAAATTTTTTGGTAATAGACCATCTTTATCAAAATTTGTACAACTTGCTCCATACAAGGACAGTTTTCTTACAGAATTGGGTATGATGCCATCGAGTGATATAGTCTGGTACGAGGTCAAAAAAGCAAGCTTTAGTTGAGTTACACTCTGTGGAATAGAGTTTGAATCGAGTTTAAATTCATCTAAGAAGAAGCTAACATCTAATTTGGAAAGATTGGGAGGATATCTCAAATTGGGTTCATACCTCATTGGTGTAAGTTTTAAGTGTGCAAGATTTACTAGTTTTTCCATTAAAGAGTTTTTTAGTTTAATGCAGTTATAAAAATAGGGTGTGCTTTCAATTTCAAGAGATCTCAGAGACACAGGAAAATGGTTTTGAGATAGATTTCCAACCTCACACAAGAGGTATACAATTGAGGTGATTGTATTGGGAATGATGAGTTTTCGAGGCAATGCGCTATAATAAATCTCTAATTTTGTCAAAAACTGTGGTAAATTGTTGTTTGCCATTATTTTCTTTGACATCGACTCAATCTTTAATGATTGCAAAGAGTTGGGAAACAATTTGGGTGGAAGTTTTTCTGTTATAGTTGAAAAGTTGATAAAGAGTGTAGAGAGATTGAAAGACGGGAGACAACACTCTTCAAGTATTTTTTGATTGTTTGAAAAACTTAAAAACAAATCTTGTACACTAATAGGTATGGCATCTTGTTGAATATTTCCATGAAATGATAATAGTTTTAACGATTCAAGTGATGGCAGTTGCAAATCACCTTTTTTTAAATTGATTGGTGGTTGACCATCAAACATTATTTCCAGAGAAACTAAATTTAAAAGTAAATGGTGACAGCTAAATTCATGCAATGGTACAGAGGTTTGATAAGTCATTTTTGTAAGAGATAGAGGCGGAGAATTTAAAAATTTACCAGTCATTGGTTTAACTCCTGTGTAATGCAGTTGAGTCACAAAAGAAGGACAGCAGTCGATGAGGTCTAGATTACTACTCTCCAAATACCGTAGAGTGGTTGGTAATACTAAGTCTTGGCTGCATCCCATTACTAAATTTGTTATCTTTAGATGTACAAGTTTGTCTGGCAAAACACCATTTTCTAATGGATGTTTATAATCTGATATCACGAGCTTACGTAGGGATAACGGCAATGTTCCATATTCAATTTTGCTAGCAATAGTTTTGGCATACAATTCCTCTAGGCCTGGATGAAGTGAATCTACAGCCAAAGTAATATCAGAGTAACAATGACCTAGATCTAATATCTTTACACTACTCGATACAAGTGTACGAGTCAGATTTTGAGTGCTAAATTCATAGGGAAATACGACCTTTTCAACTCCATCCAGTATAAATCCATCAGGAACAAATAAACGAGAAGATCTTTTAAAGTCTATTTCATGTATTAGATATTTAAATCTAGATAAATGATACATAAACCCGATAATGTCATCATTTGTTTGTACTTCCAATGTAATCTTTAAACCGTCTCGAACAAAGTTTTTCAATAATTGGTAGCTTGACTCTGTATCACCTTTTAATAGAAAAGCTAAATCAATTGTAATGCTTTTATGACTATTATATCTATTTATATTAAATATGTGTACTCGAATATATCTATCTCTCCACAGTTGGTAAAATAACTCTGTTTTATTATTAGTAATAGTTTTTAATTACAAACACTATTTTTATCAAAACACATACGATTCAGCATTTTATAAGATCATCCAATTAACAGTTTTAATCATCATTTCAAATACTTTTGTTTTATTAATATATTCACAAAAATCAAGATATTTAAATTTAGTTTTAAGAAACAAATTGGCAAAAATGATAAAACTTTTATTTTTTATTTATTTTTTTTGATAATGATTAGTTTTCTTTTTGATCCCCTTTATCTTTATTTGTATCAAAATTAAATATTCAAAGGAAGTGGTTGATTTAACAATCAAAGAATTATCGATATTTTTTTGATGTATTCCCATATAATAGAGATTAGAATATGAATATTCCATGGTTGTATAAACATATATTTATTTTTAATTAAAAAACATTAACGAGGAACTCTGAGACCACCCTCATAACCTTTGGGAGTTAAAACAAATTGCCAAAGTTGAAGATCACGTGATCTAAAACAACCAGCACAAGCCTTTAAGTAAAATGTCCACATTCTTTTGAATCTTTCATTGTAGATGTTGTGGTCCAAGGATGGATAGATTGCTATAAAGTTTTCATACCAAGCCATGAGGGTTGGATCATAGTCTTGACCGATATTGTGAAGATCTTCGACAATGAAATGATCTTCAAAAACAGAAGCTAAACCAGATATAGATGGAAGACAGCCGTGTGGGAAAATGTATTTAGCAATCCAAGCGTCAGTGTGAGTCACTGGTTTCCTGTTGCCAATGGTGTGTACGAGGAAAATACCGTCATCGGTGATGTTTTTTCTGGCTGTTTCAAAGTATATCTTGTAGTTTCTTGAGCCTACATGTTCGAGCATACCTACAGAGACGACTCTATCAAATTTCTTGTTTAGGGGATCACGATAGTCGACCAACTTGATCTCGACAGGGAGGTCTTTGCATCGCTCTTGAGCATAGATTTGTTGTTCCTTGGAGATTGTGATACCAGTGACAGATACACCATAGTTTTTAGCAGCATAGCAAGCGAGACCACCCCATCCACAGCCAATGTCCAACAAGGTCATGCCGGGCTTCATACAGAGTTTATCACAGATCAACTTGAGTTTAGCCTCTTGGGCTTCATTGAGATTCTTGGCATCTTTCCAGTAACCACAACTGTACTGCATGTTTGGATCAAGCATTCCCTCAAAGAGATCGTTACCCAAATCATAATGTTCTTTGGCGACCTTGAGTGCACCTATTTTCGTTTGAAGATTAAAGACAGAGTAGACGGCAATTCTAAAGATATCGTTCAAATTTTTTGGTAACTCTATTCCCTCACGAAATATTTTAGTAAACATAATATCCAATCTCTTGCAATCCCACCATCCGTCCATATAGCTTTCACCCAACCCCAACGATCCCTCGACCATGACTCTCTTGTAGAAAGCGTCATTGTAAATCTGTGGATCCCATTCATTTGGACCATTTAATACAATCTCTGCTTTTTTTAATAGATTGTCTAGCATTCTCTTCCAATGGGCCTTAGAGTGCGACAATGAAGTGGATGGTGTAGACTGGGCCAATCTATTGTCAGTTGTACTGGTGGTGGTGGCGGTAGTGGATGACGAAGAAGCCATCTCTTCATGTATCTCTGTTGATGAAATGGGTTCATGATTTTCCATCATTATTAAATCTATATGTTATTATTATAATAATAATAGTAAAAATAATAATAGTAATAATAATAATATCTATATTATTTGTATAAATTTATGTATATATAAAAGTAGTAGTTATAGTTGTAACAAATATATTTATAAATATTTATGATGATAAATTTGGAAAACAAATTTGTTTGTAAATATTGAAATTGAAATTAATCGTTAATTAATTGATTAGTAAGGTCAATGTTTTTCATTTCCTTTTGATTTATCAATGTAACATGTACAAATATACACTATCACCCCTCACACACACCTCCCCCACCCACTAGTTTTTTTTACAAATAATTTATTTCATTCACTCGGGGGTGGTCGATATTGTTTCATACTGTTTTTTATAATAAATTAAAAACACTATTGAGTTTGTAGGTGTGTGTGGGTGGGGTGGGTGTGTTTGTGTACATATTTTTTTAGTGATAAAAGTAAAAATTTAAAAATCTAATTTCCAAATAGAGAATAAGGGCCTAGATTAATGGACAAAAAAATTCTTTTTCGAATCTCCATTTAAAACTATGATCTTTACTTATTAAAAATAAAGTATTCCAGTTTTTTCAGATATATTCAATTTTGTAAATTGTTCTCTTGTCAATTGATTTTGATTTCTAGCAAATAAAACTTCTCTATTAGTTAGTCATCAAAGGGTTTATTTAATATTTACTAGTTTTACAGTCTGAGGGATTTTATATCCTCGGGATAAAAAGGTTTTGTAGCAAGCTGGCGAAAAATGGAGAGTTGTTAGGTGTGGTGGCCATTGGAGATCGGGTGATTGAATCTCTGGAAGATTTCTAATGTGTTTTAAAGTCGATGGAAACAATATATCTTTTTGAACAATATATTTCTTTCCAAAATCAATGTATTCCAGTTGATTTGGCAAGTCTATGATTGATTGAAGCGAGCAATTGAGCCTCAATCGCTTGACAGAGCTGGGTATGTAATGTAATGGTATTCCGTCGTTGTTATAGATACACAGTTTTAGATCTATCACACCCGGGGGTATTACATTTTTAGGTAATCCAAAATCAATGCCAAAGATAGAGAGTTTTAATCGAGTCACGCTCTTGGGAATGCTGCCTGCCTTGATAAACATTGGGGGCAACGTCAGATCTTTTAATTGATGTGTATGTTTGAGCAGAGATTCTTCAAGGCCGAAAAAGTTGTAAAGATCGGTAGTGGTGCTGATGTGGAGGTGTGTGAGAGAGGAGGGGAAGAGATGTGACTTTAGTTCACGTTGAATTGAGATGGTTAGACTCTTTAGTTTGGTATGGTGTTTGAGTTTTAGCTCTGGTGTAATTTGACTACGCATTAGATTTAATTTGACCACTGATAGCGGGATACATTTCTTGCTGATTAATACGTCTGGTTTGGCGCCAATGGTCAAGTCAGTCACCGATAATGGGATGCATTCTTTGGGGATCTTGATGACAGAGCCAAATTGAATTTTAAGAGTATTGACAGATTTTGGTATTACAAAGACTTTAATTTCTTTTAATGAACCAAGAAAACTAATATCGAAATCACTGACTGTGGGTGGAATGCCACCAGGATGAATATCTCCAATGAACGAATAGAGTTTGAGTACTTGTAGTTTCTCTGGTAGGAATCCTTTTGTTAGATCAAACTTTGAGTCTAAAGTGTGTGGATCAAATGTAAGTGAGAGATAAACTAGATTTTGTAAACTTGAATGAAATACAGGACCGTTTAAAGAGGAGGTCGGGATTTTGTATGCCAAATGTTGAATAGATTGACCATCTTGACTTAATCTCTTTGAAATGTTGTCGTGATATTCCAACGATTCGACTCTACTGGGAAGAATATTGAGTACCTTTTCACATCTGGTTCTTATGCTTGTAATAGATTCTGGTAAGCGATATCCAACATCGCTACCTTGAATTTGATTTACATGAAATTCTTTTAAGCCTAGAGGTATCACACCTTTACCCAACGTTATATTAAAAGTATCTATTTTCAATTTCTTCAAGTTTGAAGGCAACAAAGTTTTATCATACTCGAATAAATCCAATTCTTTTAATTGATTAAAGTGATGTTGAGGGAATTCATAATCAAAAGAATGACTATTGTTTTGCAATGTTTTCAATGTTGATGGAAACAGTTGGTCATCAAGTATAATACTACTAGGTTGTTTAAAATCATCTAAAAGAATAACACGAGTTACACCATTAGGAATGAAACCAACAGGTATAACATTATTGCCAATCTCTGTAAATACCATTTCTTGAATAAAACATGATTTTGATACCAAGTTTAAAAACTCTTGTTTATAAGTAAAATCATCTACAACCACACATAGTTGATAGCCTAAATTGATAACCAAATTTGATAGAAGATCATATTCTCTACAAAAAAATGATATAGGTACAGTAATAGTAAAGTCTCTGTATTGTACACTCTTACTTAATTCATTTCTAATGTGTTTATTTCTCCACAATGAAAAGAATAATTGGTTTGTATTCATTTCATTATGAATCTATTGCATTTGATGAGAGAACCATCTTTTATTCTCATAAAAAATTAAAAAAATAAAAAAATTAAGATTTTTATTTTTGGCCTTCTTTTATTCTTTGAAAATAACTAATAAATAATAAATAAATACTAAAATACAAGATAATAATTATTTTATTTGAATATAAGGTATATTTGGAAAGGAAAGAGATTTTGCAATAAAATTGTGACCATAGGATTTGGGAGTCATATGGAGTGAAATGAGATTAGGTGGAAAGTGAAAAGGGGCAGAATAAATCAATGGAAAGTTTTTTATATGAGTTAGTAATTTAAATTTGCTCCCATCAAAATTTGGACAAGTAAAGTGTGGTCCATAATCTATATACTTTAAACTATCAGAGAGATGATCCAATGTTTCATAACCACCATAGGCATTTAATCGTAATGCTTCAACAGAGTTGGGTATTTTATCGAGTGAGATTGAGTTTGTGGTTGTAGATTTTAATATTAGGTTTCTAACACTTTTTGGAATAACATTGGCTTCCAGTTTCCAACTATGTGAGAGATCAAGTGCTAGTTTGGTGACGCAAGATGGAATGCTTCCAGGCAAAACTTTGATGGGACCGAGTAAAAGAACCTCGAGATTTCCAATATGACTCAATAAATTGGGTTCCAGTTGGATGTCTACACTATCTGTGGCAATATTTAAAGAAAGAAAAGTTAAACATGAAGGAAACATGTTGGACTTTAGCTTAGTCTTACGAGAAAAGAAAAGAGAGAGATGTGTTAGATCTCTTCCAACAGACAATTGGGTTGGAATCTTGCTGAAATAGAGTGATTTGTTTTTAGGCGAATATAGATTACCAATCACCAATTTTTCCACAGACATTGGTATATGTTTCTTGATAATATCTTTGTTTTGACAATTGATATCCAAATCTGTAATTGAGTTTGGCAAACTAAAGTGTTTGGGAAACTTTTTGATTGAACAAAAGTATATGAGCAGACGAGTAACAGACATTGGAATAAAACACTCTTGGAGAGAATCTTGAACCCCTGAAAATATTAGTTGCATGTCTTTCAAACCACTGATAGGAAGAGCGCCTTTACAAATATTACCATAAAACTGATGAAGCTTCACGCTAGTTAAACTAGGAGGAAGACAAAGGTTATTATCTCCAAGATTAATGGGATAATCATTGGAAAACATGATTGTTAAATCTACTAGATTTCTAGAAAGTAATTGAAAGTGGTTTGGTTGAGGACAAATAAACTTGAGGCTTTTGATATTATTTGGCATCCCAACGGGTGAAAAATATGCCAAATCTAACTCGTTTGTAAAGTCAAGAGTAGATACAGTGTCAGGTAAGATTACTAAAAGATTCAAGCACCCAGTAGTAACCTCTGTTAAAGAGTCTGGTGGAAATATGGACTTGTCTTCTGGTTGAGAAAGATAAGAGATTGAGAGAGACTTCAAATTTGGAGGAAGCTTTGGTATTTTATGGAGATGGGTTACCAAGTCCAACTTGATCAAAGATGAGGGAATTCCTTTTTGATAGTTATATGACCTTTTCATTTGCAAATTTGTAACAGTTGAGGGCATGATTTGATTGGAAAGCTCTTGTTCAAAGAATTCACCCAGCACCACTGTTTTTGCATTCGTTATAAATCCCTCGGGTAAAGTGTACATGCCAAAAGGACATATCACAAATTCATCAATTAAATCTTTATACCTCTTTTCTAGATTCATATAATCATCTATAGCTTCATTTACTACCAATGGATCACGATCTATAAACTCCACTTTAATTGGTACCCCTAAATCTTTTTTCATCCTATATATATATTCATACTCTCTATTGAAAAACAACAGAGGAATAGCTATTGCTTTATCACTACATCTCAAAAACCTTACTATTAAATCATATAGATATCTATCTCTCAATATTCTAAAAAAGAGTTGCTATATATAAGATATTAGATTTTCAAATCCTAAAAAAAGAGATCATAAATAATAATTACCATTATTTAATAAACAAACTTTAAGATCACATGTTTTTAATCATGACCATGATGGCCAAAAAAACACCACACATTTGATCAGGAAATTTGAAAGAAAAAAAAAAAAAGATATTTACAAAACTTTTTTTATTTGATTTGGATATATTTTATATGCAAGGGTATTTTAATACCTTTGGAAACAAAGCTGTACATGTAGTTTAAATTTGTCATTTCTAGAGATACCAATGATTTGGGGAGTGCACATTGATTTGATAGTAACATTGGTAAATTCTTTATGTGCAACAAATGGTTGGGAAGATTAGCACAGAGGTTATCTTGAGCAACACATGATCCAAAGTCGAGCGACTCGAGTTGACTTGGAAAATCAGATAATTTGTATTGATCTACGTGTACACCTTTTAGGACAAGTTTTCTAACAGATTGGGGAATAAATTTGTCCAACGTGACCTGTTGTATTGGTAAAGAGATTAATGTTAGTTGAATGACACTATTTGGAATCAAACCTGCTTGCACTTGGAATTGAAAGCTATGCATTTTCAACGTCAGCTTGGTCACAGAGTTGGGAATGAAGCCTGGTTTGAGTCTGAGGGCTGGTAAATGGAGCTCTTTGAGTTGTTTGCAGTGTTGGAGAATGTTGTGTTTAAACTCAACTTGAGCAAAAACTGATGAATCCAGATTCAAGTAGGTCAGGCTCTCTGGAAACAGATAGCAAGAGTTTATTTTGGCGGTTGGGTCTGGATGAAAGGTCATGGAGGTTATGCTTTTGGGAAAGTGCAACAAAGAGTTTTTGGGCACCTCTGAAAAGGAGACACTGTAGAATTCGAGTTGAGTCACAGATGAGGGAATCTGTATCGGGAACAAAGAGGATATATTCAAGTCTGTGATAGAGCTGGGCAGCGTTATCACAGTGTTTTTGCCTAGTCTTTGCACAGAGTAGAGAGCAAGATAGCATGTGGTCACTGTGCTAGGGATAGAGAGGGATCGTATCTCTGTTTGGCTTGTGTAGGTGATATAGAGATCCTCGACACCAGTAGGAATTCCTTCGGGATAGATATCTCCGTGAAAGTTGAGCATCTTTAGCACTCGTAGCTTTGGTGGAAGGATGCCTTGAACCAAATTAAACAATCGTAATGCTTGGAAACACAACGTAAGTTTGACAAGATTTCCGCCAATCCATTCGAGGAATGAAGAGTCTAGAAAACTAGTTTGATAGTGCATCTCTGTCAAAGAGTTGGGCAGATGGCAATCCATGAATGTAACAGTGTAAGAAATATTGAGTTTGTTGAGAAATGGCGGTAACTGGTTTAGATTTGTTGAATGGTTCCATGTTGTAAAATCAGTCAATGTCTCGGGATACACTAGGTCATGGTCGACCGAACACACGGGCCCTATCGTCAGTGACTCTAAATCTGGCGGAAGAGAGCCATCTCGTAATCTGCCATATGCGATAGTGAGATTTTTGAGTGACATAGGCAAAGTCCCCGGTCCGATATCTTGGTTTAGAGCGCTGAGTTGCAATTCCTCAAGTTGATGTAAATCAGACAATATGTTATTGTTAGAAAAATTAACATCACTAACCATATTTTTAATCTGTATGGTCTTTATTGTTGGTGGAATAAATTCTTTTTTCAAAGTTGATGAAAAGGCTTGAAAAAACAGGTTCTCTGCACTTGAGGGAATAAAATTCGTCTTTTCTGCAATGTCACTGTATTCTTGATTATGAAATCTAATCTCTTGAATCATGGATCTATCTTCCAGCTGCATATATTGGTCAACATATTGGGTATCGGTATCCTTTACATCCAAAACAACATTCAACCCCAGGCTATGTAAATACAATACATGATCATATTCATGCACCATATAAGACAACGGAATCCTAACACCTTGACCCCTGTATAATATTATATTACTAATTAAATATCGAATATGTTTATTTTTCCATATTTGGAAAAACTATAGTTTGGAATAAAATATATATATATTTTAGTATATGTCATAGATTTAATTGTTTGATTTCTATTTAAATACACACAGTCTCTTGTTTCTTTGTCGACATATTATTGTGTTTAAACTGAGTGATCAGTTAGTTTTTTTTATCTTTTTGTAATTACTTTTTTTTTTATTTTTTTTTTTTGTATTATCAACACCGAGCTAGTGACCCAATTCTTTAAAGAAACTTGCCAATTCATCAACAGTGTCATAGGCATCAACAGAGTTTGTTCTATTATCAAACACGGCAACAATGATAAAAACATTTGATTTAGATATAGCAACACCAGACCCATCACTTTTTCTTGCTTGGATTGTATGATGACGATTAAACTATAGGTGGTGGTGGTTGTATTGTGTTAATAACTGAATAATAGTAGTAACAATAGCAATAATAATAATAATAATAATAATAATAATACTTTATTTATAATATACTTATTACCACCAACAGTGACACCATTATTTATATTTATGTCACCTTTAAGGATACGAATAATATTCATACCTTCAGCTTGAGTCAAATTGTTAATGGGCGTATTTGCAACTCTTTTTGCATTGGCGCCACTGATGATACATGCCCATTTATATAAACCAGTTGACACAACTATTTCGTCTAAATGTTCTTGAAATGACATTATTATTATATATTTATTAAGACTATTACTATATATAGTTTATGATATTTATTTATTATTAAAAAGACGAATTCATCCAACATGTTTGACGTGAATCTTTGTATTTATAGTGCTCACTCTCTAGTTTAAATGTTGTGATATTTATCAATTTAAACCTATCATTTCAAATAAACTATTATTTTAAAATGCAATCTAAATACAAATAGTATAGTAGAATAGTAGTGAATAGCATAATCATGAGATGAGCGCGCGCGTATCTCAAAGGATGGAGAAAGAAAAAACGACGTGGGGTTATGATGTGTGGTGTAAGAGAAGACACACCCAACATTTTGATTGAACCCACTCTATCAAAAATACACACCAAAAAGATATTATCTTTTATTCCAATACCCCCTTCCCCTCAATTGCTAGCATTTTCTCTATACCAAAGAAACCGTTTTCTGTTTGAAAAGTTTAAACTTGTATTATCATTTTAAATCTCAAAAGTAGATATAATAAATATTTTGATAGCAGTATACAGTAAAACAAAATCTTTTTATTTTATTGACCAGTTAAAATTTTAGTTGTTATTGGGGGAGAGTAAATGAAAGAAACACGATCTTATAAACCATCTTTTATTAAACGGGCTGCCAATCCTTCAACAGCTAAGGTTGCTTTCTCTTGAGGTATGGTAGAATCATAAACACCAACAATGATAGATTTGGAAGTTTTTAATACAATACAACCGTTGGTGCCTTTTTTTCCATAAATTGAACGTGCATCAGTCTAATGGAAACAAGAATTCAAGTATTAGTAAATAATTCATTTAGCTACCCTTTAAAACCGATACATACTTTAAAAATAGCATATGTTACACCATGGATTGTGACCCCTTTGGTTTTAGGTTCAGTGAAAACCTTGATCAACTTATCACCTTCTCCATCATGCAAGTTGATATTATTACTCTTTGCCACTAAAAATCCTTTAACATTAAGTATACATGCACCTCTGACTTGTCCACTACCTACTAAACTATCAACATGTGTTTGCCAATTGGTTGCCATTTCTTTGCTAATACTTTTTTTCAACTTTATTTAGTTTTAAATAATTTGATATGTTTTTTAAAAATAGTAATTGTTCTATTTATACTTTGTTTTTGTTATAAAACAAATAAATAGTCCATCAGATTTTATTGTCAAAAACTTCAAAAACAGAAAAAGTATTATAATCAACCCCCAGATTTTTTACTTTACACTCTTTTCCACACAAATCATTTTCTTTTAAACCAAAAAAGGAGTTTCATTTGAATGATTGATTTGTATAATACAATAATTTAATAGATACATCTCTATTATATTTAAAAATTATCATTTAATTGGGTGATTAGTAATTGAATCATTTTGGTACTAATTTGGGGAGATTTTTTCTTTACAAGTAAATCTATAGTGGTAAAAATATTACCCGACATACAATTTTTAGAATCTTTTATTCATATGATATTTATTTGTTATAAATTTTTATCGATGTAAGGTAAGTTAAAAAAAAATTTTTCATAAAAGGTAGGGGTAAAAATTGATAAATTTTTCACATTACTTGGCTGATGCTTTTCATTGTTTCTTCCCACAATCATAATTAGGTTTAGAAGGTTTATCACACCCAAAAATCCCTTCATTTGGATTGTATCAAATAGAGATCATGCCAATAATATTTATTTAAATTTAACCCATTTCTTCTCTCTAATTGGGTAAAAATGAAAAAAAAAAAAGGATTTTTTTTAGGTAAAAATGTAAACATTTTACATCATCCACACTCAAGATAAACACAATACCATATGGCTTTTAATGATTAAAAGGATCCTTAGTTTGAACAATTGACCTCTTTTACCATATACATTTTATAAAAGAGGTTCTTCAAATTTCTTAGCAACTAAAAAAAACTTAAAAGTTTACAACAATTAATACCTCTTTGTTAATTTTTTTATTTAATATTTATATGTATTTGTATATGATGAGGAATTATATGAAATGATTAATAACCATTATCAATTAAATAATCTGCTAATTTTTCACAAACAAGTGCAGCATTACCGGGTTGTTGTTTTTCATTGTATCTTCCAAGAATAATACATTGGTTAGTTTTGGCAGCAGCAATGCCTGTAGCACCTTTCTTTCCATAGATTGAACGTTCATCAGCCTTTAAGTTTTAAAAAATATAATTGATTAATAATAAATAACAGGTGTTTAAAATAGATAGAAATTAATATCGATTGAATAAAAAAGAACATTTACCTTGATACCCATGTATTTAACACCACCAACGGTAATACCTTGTGAAAATGCATTTGCAGGGTTTTTGTAAAGGGCAGCCAAACCTATGATATAAATAAATATATATATATATTATTAGTGACATATATCTAAACATCATTTGAGATCTCTCCACTTACCTTGACCTTCTCCGGCTTTAAGACCCATTCCTTTGCTCGAGGCCCATGTACTTCCATCAAGACCCAAGATACAGGCTTCCTCAACATTTTGAGTACCAATTAATTGTTCATCAACATATTGTTGCCAGCTCATCTTTTGTGTATGTTTTTAATTTGAAATTGAATAAGAATATATAAAATATAGATAATTGAATGTGAATAGATTAAATTTTGACAAGCTTTTAATATTTTGATCAAAACAAATTTAAAAATTGGAAAAAAAATTATAATAAATGAAAATAATTAAAAATGCAAAATTAGCAACACTGAATAAATTGGGTAAAAATGGGGTCACTTTTTTATTTTTATTTGTTTTTTTTTGAAAATTTTTATGATTGTTACTCTTTTTGTAATTTGTCCTCCTCTGTGTGAAGATCTTCTCACCCCCAAAATTAATAACATCAATCAGATAGAAATCTCTTTGATTAATCATTTAAAAAAAGAAACAGAGTAGTATACACACACATATTTTATTTGATTAATGAGGTGGTAATAATAAATGGAGGGGATAATTATGAAACATAGAGATTTCCAAATGTTCAACTGATTGGGGCACACAACCATCATAATTTTTACATGGGCCCAATCTCAAATGTTTGATGTGAGGGGGAATTAGATTGGGGGATTCAATATTTTGATTGTCACCCAAACTCAGGTGTGTGATTGTTGTGGGTAGCTTTTCAATTGGAAAACAATTCATATTCCTGATGTGTGGTCGTAATGAACCAATGGTAAGATTGTTCACACTAGATGGAATCCAATCCAAAAGACTTTGATCATAGAAACCTCTTTTAAATGACAGTTTCTTTAGATTTGGTGGGAGTAATTGCAAATCAAGTGTTTGATCAAATGATTCGGCAAACTCTAACTCCTCCAAATCAGAGAGCGATGACAAGATACCAGGAGAGATCTTTTGATTGAAACGAAAGCCAAATACAAGTTTTTTGAGACCACTTGGAAGTACGTTTGGCAAGATTGGTTGATCATAAATATCATTTTTGATATAAAGGGTCTCTACCGTGTTTGGAATGGATCCAGGCACCAATGTAGAATTATAGAGCCCATCCAATATAATGGTCTTTATATTGCCAATCAACATGTTTGGTCTGAGTAGTACCTCAGTGCATCTGAGATGAATATTGACACCCTGTGGTATATTATCGCCAAGATATGGAATTTTAGGCTGTTGTTGTTGATGTTGTTGTTGTTGTGAGGGCTTTGCAGATGAGGCTTTAGCCACTTCAATGGTAAAAATGGGACCTTTTGGAATGGTAACATATTTGACAGAGGGTGGAATAGATAAAGTTCCTCTATTGAAGTAAACCCTGTGTCTAGGATGGAATATCTTTAAATATTTGATGGACAAAGGAATGTGGGTGTAATCCTTTTCAATAGTAACACCAAGACGCTCAACACTTGGCGGAAGTAAATGAAGACTATTATAAGCTAATCGACCAAGATTTTGAAATACAACTTGCTTCAGTGTACCAGGAAGTTTGTTGGGAATAATGGCAATATCTCTTTCAAAACCAAGATAGACCAACTTGGGGGGCAAATAAACATATTCTAAACTTTGAGCAAAATTGTAACCAAATTCAATGTGTTGAACACTGTCTGGAATACTATTCTCCAATACAATTTGATTATAGCTATTACAAAATACAATGGATACAACAGAATCTGGAATACAACCAATGGGAATCAACTGATTGAGTGACCAAAATACATATTTAGTACCTTGAGGAATGGGTTTATCTTTTTTATAAAAATAGTATTGATACTCGAGTACATTAAATATTTTCTTTGGAATGGTTTTAGTTAAACCTTTTAAAACATGAGTAAACATTACAATTTTACTAATGTTTGGACTAACTACAACTCTACTTAATGCCAGCTGTTTATCAATACGCAAGGTATTTGATCCCATAATAGGTCTCTCTACTTGGACCAATTCATCATTTGGACTAATCAATCTTTCACTAATGATTTGTCTGAGATATCTATTTTTCCAAATATAAAAGAATAAATCCGATCCTGGTTT
Organism: Polysphondylium violaceum; assembly: GCA_000277445.1. Taxonomy (NCBI): domain Eukaryota; phylum Evosea; class Eumycetozoa; order Dictyosteliales; family Dictyosteliaceae; genus Polysphondylium; species Polysphondylium violaceum. The sequence goes on from AJWJ01000223.1 coordinate 17,529, forward strand.
AATTGGTTCTGTTAATCTATATTATTTTATAAATGTTAATAATAATAAAAATAATAATAATTACTTTTTCAAATAAACTCAAAACATACCTAATATTATTGTTTTTGTTATTATTATTATTTTCTAGATTTGACTTTTCATTTTCATCTCGAGGCTTAAGTACAAAACCTTTGTTTGGTTCATAATCAAATGTAACATCTTTAACAAAAGGAAGAATGTCTATATTAATGTGCTCTCTTGGTGAGAATATGTATTTCTTTCCAACATCACCACCTCGTCGAGATGGATCTAATAAATTATTAATAGTACTAGAGTATGCACGGTAGTAAAAATGTATTTTCAAAGTATCCAATACCATTGGTTTGGGTTGATCTGAAATGATTTTCACTTGTCCAAGAGTAATGATCAAACCACCTTCAAGTTTGGGCTCAATATCCAAGCGTTGTTTAATATCAATATTTAAAAAGACTCTTTTAAATTGGTCTACTTGGTCGACTGAAGTTGGATAAGAGTACTCTAATTGCTTTACTGTGGACGGAAGATTTTTCAACAAGAGTAAGTTTTTATTATTGAAAACGATACTGGTGACCGATGGCGGAATTAGATTGCTGTCCAATGGTTGATCGAATCCCCGACCAATAGTCAATTGTGTGATATTGGACGGCAACATGGGAATATAGTGGTTAAATGAGTCAGGTAAAACCAATGATTTGAGATTGGTGTAATTTGTGTAAAACAATTTCCTATTATCTTGATAATAGTCGTCTTCTTCAAGCATTTTGATACGGTCAACATACATTGGATCAATGTCAACATGGATCAAACTCTTTGGCAAAAAGATAAAAGAACTGTCTTTGAGTTTGTTTGTCTTGCCTGGGATGGAATTGATCTTTAAATATTTTACACTCTTTGGAATATATCCTTTATATTGAATGGAAGTGCCGATATAGATCTCTAGATAAATGGTACTAGTGGGTATATATCTATTGCCATACAAGAAATCATGAAAATCCTCGCCCAATGCAAGGTATTTGAGTGTTGGAGGCAAGACAAAATGGGTAATATAGTTGCCCAATCTCACATATTCAACGCCAACCGGTAAAGTTAATGGATAATTATAAAATGGTGGGAAATAGACTGATCTGGTACTTGGAGGGAATGCAGAAGTGGTCCCAGTCAAAAATATCACTGTTTTGGGATTCTCGTTGGTGACCGTTCTATAGCTGGAAAAAATACAGATGTTGTCCTTTGCTAATGATTCGGATGCTCGACTAAAGTATCTCATCAGAATGGTATGTAAAACAGAGGTATCATAAAGCATATTGAATCTATAATGCATGTGCTGTACATGGTGTTTGCTATAAAAAGAGCCAGTGGTAACTGTTTTGACACCATCGGGAAGATTCAACAATGAGAGTGGTTGAAACTTGATCTCTAAACTTTCAAACTCTACATGTTCGACAGTGGATGGTACATTTAAATTTGAAATACTAGTGGGTTGATCCTGCAAGACAAGGTGGAGAACCGTGGGTGGAATAAACTCTTTGATATCTTTTGTTGTCCAAGGAATAGAGAGTGTCTTTACAGTGGGTGGCACAAAGTAGTCATAGATTGGCTCTTTGGACGACTTACTCGTCTTTCTCTTTTTTGTAATCAACTTGTCACTCTCTAATATTCCATATACTATTTTCTCTAAAGATTCTTTCCAAGTGCTGCTAGTGATAGCAAGTGATGTCACAGTGGGGGGTATCTCTAAACTCTTTATAAAATTAATAACAGACATATAATCTCTAGAGATCATTCCAATGTCCAAATGAATTTCCAAGTAACTAATAGAAGACGGAATAATAGGTGCTGGTGAACCCTTATTTCTATATTGTTGTTGTAGTAATCTATCATTTGTTACCACTATTTGTAATCTACTGATATTACTATGAGGTATTTGTATGTGATTGTTGTTTACAAGTTTCTCGGTTGTTACTCTATACATAAATATATCCTTTACATTCAACTCATCATATAGAGACGGTGTATTCCTAAAGAGAAAAACCATTTAATTAATATATTTATGACAATAATAGAATAAACAACATCTATTTGTACCGTACCATACTAAATCCCCATTTATTACTGTTTCTGGTTGTTCTATTGCATCACCAGATTCTTCTTTTACTTTACTTGTTGTTATTGAAGCTGTTGTTGTCGTAGTCGTAGTTGTAGTTGTTTTCCTTTTCATTGTGTGCATGTGTGGGCAAGTGTAAAAAATCAATTTAAAATTAAAAATTTCTCAATTTTTTTTCAAACTTATTTTTAAATTGATTTTTCTTAGAATTTGGAATCAACGTCGTTAATAATATTAATAATATAGACACACTTTATTTACATAGATATCTCAATAACACTATACGATTAATAAATGATGGAATGAATGGTTTTGATAACTCTACCCTTTCTCGATTGTGTTTTGATTGGAGTTGGCTCTGATTCAACTTCTAGCTTTTGTTTTTTGACTCTTTTGGGTGCTTTGCTTGTTTTCTTTTCGACAGTTTCTGCTTTGCTTGTTTTCTTTCCAGCAGCTTTTGATTTTGTTGATGATGACGATATTTTTGATGATGATGATGATTTTCTCTTTTTGTTTGTCTTTTTAACTGGTTTAGTAAATTCTTCCTCTATCTCTTCATCTTCTTCTTCTTGCTCTTCCTCCTGTTCGTTTTCAGAATCTTGATTATCATCATCGTCATCGTCATCATCATCATCTTCTTCAGAATCAGCTAAATTACCAAAAGTATTTAATGATTTATGATAAGAATCTCTAATCTGTTTCGCTACTTGATCTTGAGACAACCAAAACTTTTCCTTTATGGATTTACTTGCAAACGATACAAGATAATATACATTTTTGTGTGTATTTGATTTATGGTCATGTATTTTTTTAACAGAGGGCAAGGGATTGGGTAATTCATTTTTGTTTTTAATACTATTTAAATCAAAAAATGTAGACTGTGTGATTCTAAATGGTGATGTATAAGATATTGATGATGTGGTGGTGGTGGTGGTGGTTGTAGTTGGTGTAGTTGATGACTTAAATGTTTTTGAAAAATTGGTTCTTATCGTTGGTTTCTTTGTTTGTTTTTGTTGTGTTGATTGTTGAGTAGATGTTGATAGAGGTGGTGATGGTGTTGTTTCCTTATCTTTTTCTTTCACTTCTCTCTCTTTTTCTTCCTTTTGGTTTCGTTCTAGTTTTTCTAAATCTAAATCCAAGTCATCCTTTACTTCTGTTGTTGTTGTTGTTGTTGTTCCTGTTGTTTCTGCTGTTGTTGTTTCTGTTGTTGTAGTCTCTGTTGCTGTTCTTGTTGGCACTTCTAATACTTCTGTTTCTGTTGTAGTGGTGTTTACTGTTGTTGTATCTGTTGTTGTTTCTGCCGGTACAGCTACTCCTTCAGTTTCTGTTGTTGTATCTACTATTGTTGTTGTTGTTGTTACCTCTTGATTATCAGTACTTGACTTGAACTCTTCTTGTTGATCCATTGTTTTTGAAATGTCATCGTTGACTAATGATTCTCCCATTAAACCCTTTTCCTCTCCTTCTTTTTCCTGTTTGTTTTCTATATTTGAGCATTCAAAAGAACTGGGTAGCTCCATACTAGTATTATTAGGATTTGTAGATTCTACAAAACTATCATCCATATTCTGATCTAAAGATTGAATAATAAAATCTTCTTCTTGGAGATGTTCTGCATGTTCTTGATGCTCTTGATTTTCTACATGTTCATGATGTTCATGAGTCTCTACATGTTCTTGATGCTCTACATGATGTTGTTGTTGTTCACCAAGAGTGTTATTACTAGTAGAGTCATTAACTTTACCATCCAAACTATCTTGAAAAGATTCATGACTACTTTTATCTTGATCAGCAATCTGTTGTTGTTGATCTTGTTTATCAGTTTCGATCGACGAGTGGACTATACTACTATTACTATAACTAAACTCTTCTATTAAAGTTTTATCATCCTTTTCCTCTAGTAGTGGTGGTGGTTGTAGAAATGAATCACCTAGACTATCTTGCATAATAGCGTCCATATCTATCTAAATTAATTTAATATCTCTATCGCAAACCTTAATACTTGTGGTGATAGAAAAAAAAAAAAAAAAAGGAGGGAAAAAAAAAAAAAAAAATGAAAATTCAAATTTTGAAAAAGCGGCGGGAAAAATAATAATGAATTCTGGTAATTATGTTAATAAATAATGAAATTAAAACTTGGGTTTATTAAGTATGTTACTATAGTATAAATAAATTAACAGGAGGATTTAATAATATTTCTTGGTGAATATCTACCGGCGCAATGATCGTCGTAGAGGGCTATCCATTTTCCAATTTTTTTTACTTTTTGAGCTAAAACCAAGACAGAGGCGATATCTTGACATTTTTGAATTTGATCTTGAATGATATTGATTTTCTCTGTCAATTGTTTCATGTGTTGTTGTTTTTGTTTACTTTGTAATTGTAATGATACATGAATGGGTGAAGATGAAGAGGCTTTGTTGGCAGTGAGAGGCACGTTGACTCCGGCAAGAGATGGATTTTCGTCAATGGCCAATTCTTGGAGGATGTTGGACAAGAGATTTTCTTCGCTGGCCGAAGAGGGTAGTTGGCTTTTACTCGAGAGTGAGGCGTTGAAATACTCAATGGTAGAGTTTAGTGTGGTTTTGGTGTTGGGCAAGGAATCGTGAGTGATTTTAAGTTGGTCAATTTGGGTCAAAAGGTCGTTGGAAATGTCAGACAAGAGTTGGTTAATGTCGTTGGATTGGCCAAAAGAAGAGATCTCCATGAAATCCAAAAACTTGTTCATCTCCTTTTCAATGGTGAGCGAGAGGCTATAGAGTTCTTGAAGAGGTTGTGAAAAGAGTTGTTGCGACTCTGGCGAGAGACAATAGTTTTGCATGTTGCTAAATAGTTGGTGATGGGGTTTAAGCATCATGGCTGGTTTCTCAAATGAAGAGTTGGAGTTGTTGTTAGTCATAAGACTGGATTTCTGCCACTCGTTAAAAGAGAGTTGCTTGGCTGTGGTTTTGAGGATTTCGAGCACGGCCAAAACAAAATTGTGATCAAGACACTCGGAAACAGTCTTTACTACGTCGTTGAGAGTGGTGAGGATTTGTTTGTTTGAATTGAGGGCCGACTGTTTGAGCGAGTTGATCAATGTCGATGTAGAGGAATCCTTACTACGATTGTTTCCAGAAGCCAAACGGTTACCATGGGTGAGTGAACGTGATTTTCTTCGAAGCATCTTTTCTTTTTCTTGAAGTTTCTTTTCAGTTTCTTTTTCAGCCTGTTGCTTTTCTTCGAGGTCATTGATAAATTTGGTTTTATAGGTGATGGGATTCCAACTTTCGCCACGATACAAACAGATAAACGAGGGTTTTTCCAAGAGTTCCAACAGCTCTGTACGCTTGCCAGAGGTGAGGAATTGAAAGACCCATTTCAACATTTCCGAACGACTCTTTCCAAAGTCTGTACCATAGTGAGAAAATACTTTGGGCAAAGAGATTTCTTTCTTTTTGATACAAATTTCAATTTTTGATGAACAAAATTCCTCGCCACACTTGTGGAGATCCTCGACCAATGTCTCGGGATTAAATATTCTTAGACATGGAATGGTGATATTGACGGCAAACAAAGCAAAATGAATTCTTGGATCGATGGTTGGCAAAACGTATGCCCTTCTTTTATCGCCACCACGAATTTGACGTGTTCTACTGAGCGAATTCTTTGGATTGGCTCTCAATATACCGTGTTGGATATCACCAAGTGAGTAAAGCTCACCGGCAACATTATATTTGTGGACTCCATACATTTTTCTACGAATTTCAGAGTTTGGTGGACCCAATAAAAAGTGAAGATGGATTACGAGGATATTGAAAATGTTGATAAACACGGCAGTGATGTAATCGGTAGAGGTGCTTTCAAAATAACTAGTTTGTAACTCATGTATTTGGTGAGAAAATGTAGCAAACTCGGGTGTTTGTTGGACGACTGACCAGCTGAGGGGTTGGCCACTGATCTTTAATGATTGGGTATCAGATAACTTGTTATTTTTACACAAAATCGTCAAATTTCTCAAAAGACCTGTAGCAACGATATGGATGGGTCTGGGTGACCCATCTTCCCAATTAAAATCTAGATTGATAACTTTCTGAGAATTTATTTAAAGAACAATAGAGATTAATATCGAGATGAATAGGATTAATAGACATGATATAATGATGATGGTATTATGACTTACAATCTCTTCATCTTGTGATTTTGGGAAACTAGAGATTACATTGAGTGTTGGAGTAATAACAGTTTGCTTGGCCTTGCTTAGATTCTTTGAAATTGTTGATGACCACTTGGGCTCCTTGTTGTCCGAGTTTGAACGAGGCTTTTTGAGTGGAGTATCATTGCCACGAAGTGTTGATGATCCTGCTGAATTGGATCTACCCTTGATAATGGCAGACAAAGAGGATGTGGATGAGATCACGGCCTTTTTAGATGCTTCAACTGCTTCCATCACTTTTTCTTGTTTGGGTCTTTCGTTGGGTTGAAGACTGGTGTTGGCCTCCAGGGCCTTGAATATCTTTTCCTGATTCTTTTCCAAAAAAGTTTGAAGATACACGATACCGTCATAAAGGCTCTCTTCATTTACATTCATGCCGTCAATGGTCTGGTCCTCGCCAGGTCTGGTGGCCAATTTAATAAAATAGTCTTCGAGAGCGGGTGTGTTGCTGTGGATAAAGTCGTTGACGCTCTCCATGTAGGGCTGATTAAACAAGACCTGATTAGAGAGATTTTGAAGACACTTGGCCACCAACACCAAGGCACGACGCTCGGTGATTCCCACTCTGCCCGGACTAATGATTCCGTGATTCTCTGGCGAGACACAGGCGGGACAGAATAGACGCAAAAAGATAAAGCCTCCAACGGCGCTCTTCCAGTGGGTGGGGAACTTGCGACTCACGATCTTTTTAAAGTAGTAGCAGATCTCAATCACCGACTTGGGACATGCCTCGATCGATTGCACGATACGATCGAAAAACTTTTGCGAAACGATACGAAGGTTCTTGAGATTGAGCTCGGCGTCTTCGCCTGGAGGCAACTTGACAGGATCCACTTCGAGTGACAATGGCGAGTTGCAGAGATCGACAACCAACGGGGTGAGGATCTGCTGGAGATAGTGTTGGGCAGTCTTGTAGCCATAGGCAACGACCATCTTCATGGCGACACTGTTGCTTCTAAACAATGTGCCTGGATCGTGACACAGCGACACCTCTTTCTTGATAAACGATTTCAACAGATGCAATAGCTTGTGATGGGAATGGAACACGTCCACAAGGGATTTACCCAATTGTTGGGCACCTGTGATATCGACAGAATCACACATTGCATGTACCATTGCCAACTTGTTCTTTTGCGACACAATCAACTCTAAGAGATCCTTGTGATAGGATTTAATCTTTGTGAGATTGTGGACATTAGAGTGTTCGTAGGATATATGCAATTGAATCTCTGATTCATCAGAAGACAATGTGCCGTCAGACTCACTGCCAATGGTGTATTGTGTGTGTAGACCAGCCAATGAAGTATAAGATGTTGAATTGACCATGCCTCCATGTATACTTGTACTTGTCGGCAATCCATTGCCATTACTGTTGCTGTTACCGCTGCTGGATGGCACTATTGCCAACTTGTACCATTTTAAACTGCTTTCAATCTTGATTTGCTCTTCGTCGCCATGAACAGCGGTAGCGAGTGTAGGTGAAGAGGTTGAGGCAGACGATGATATGGGTACGGGATTGTTTTGGTATCTGTTGCCATTGTTGTAACTAATGAATGAAGGTGACCCTGACAAAGCCATTTCAGAGGGCGATGATGGAGCAGACAGACTGTATGGAGGTGGATTAGAGATTGGGTAGAGATGGGGTGATCCCGAAAGACTTGGTGATCCACCTCCCACCGATGATAGTGCTGGTGATGGTGTTGCACTATTGTTGTTATTGTTATTATTATTGATCAACATGGGTGACGATGTACTCGATGTTCTTCCATGTACTACTGGTGAGGGTGGTGCTGAACTCATGACAGACTCTGTCTCACTATTGAGTGATCTAGGTGATATCTGTGGACTACCTCCACTGCCATCATTACTCTTTACTAAAGGAGATATTGGCAATGCCTGTACCAACGATCCCAACGACGACGACGATGTATTGGCGCCTGCTGGTGCCAATGAATTATATGATGATCTTCTAGGTAATGATGGTAAACTACTATACTGTAATGATACATTTACTTTTGCCAAAGGTGTATTGATATTATTATTATTATTTGCAGTTGCTACCGATCCCTCTTGTTGTTGTTGTTGTTGTTGCTGTGTATCTTTACTATTTGTCTTTTTTCTAAAGGTCAATTGAAACTTTGCTTGTGGTTGAGGTAAATGAAATACATAGGTGTTTTTTTGAATGCCTCCATTTGACTTTGGTCTTCTAAAGACGACATCAAATGGCTGATATTCTGTCGAACCGCCTTCAAGCACCAAATCACACACCAAACCTCCATCAATACCATTCAAGACCTTGCTATTCTTTACATTTACAACCTTTATAAATAAGAGCTGTGGATATTGACTGAGTTCCATCTTTTATAAATGATGGAGATATGTATAATCAATAATGTGTGATTATGAGATATGTTGTGTTGTGTTGTATTGATAAAAAGAATATATATTGATATATAATTATACAAAACAGATATCTGTTATTATTAGTATTACTATTATTAAAAGTGTGTGGTGTGGTGTGTGTGGTGTGTATATCTATATATCTGTTAATTTAGCTATTGGTGTTGTGATATGTACAAAAAAAAACCCAAAAAAAAGATTGGATTTAGGAGTGAGTGGTGAAAGGGGGTTGATTGAATCTTAAAGAAATGTGTGTATTGAGTGCAACTGTTTTTAGTGTGTGAAAAAAAAAAAGTTAGAAAAAAAACTTGTGGTCTAAATATCCTAAAATACCAACATGCAACGGATATATGATGATGGTGTGTGTTGATTTGTTTGTTGTGTTTGAAAGAGTATCACTAAAAGCTATCTTTCTCTATTCTATGGCTGCCTCTAAACAAAAATAATATTATTTTTTTATAAATTTTTTTTATAAAAAAAATGGGCCACTTGATTTCATTCAAAAAAAATCTACTTTGATTGATGATATTTTTATTTTTTCTGTTACCAAAAAACTCCACCTCCCTAGTCTATTTCTGTTCCCTTTTCTCCCTAATATACACAATTTTATATTACACAAATACAAATAAGATAGTTAAAAAAAAAGAAAAAGAAGGGAAACAGAGTTCTGAAAATAAAAAAAAAATTAGAAAAAAAAAAAAAAAACAACTCAGTGGCCCTCAAAGGACCGAAAAGACAGTAACAGTAACGCGAATTTTTATTTTATTTTTTTATTATAATTAGTTAATTAGCAAGACAATCAGGCATTCTTCTATTTTAATCATCCCAACAATCGCTATGTATACATTGCCGATAGAAATAAATAGTATAATGCATTGTGGCATAACAATGACAGAGGTATTTTATTTTATTAAACTCTGTCATTACTATTACTCTTCCAATGGCACTATAAAGCTCCGTCGAATCCGCTCCAGTTTGAACATTAAGGTGAATTCATAAGAGATATAGTATAAGGGAAATTAAAATCTATCTCCTTCATTAAGATATTCAGCTATTATCAATAACAGATAATATACATATAAAAAAAAAGAGTCACAGAGTTTCAGAAAAAGTAGTAGTATTTGTTTTTGGGGTTTATTTGTTTACAATTATTGAATCTTGTTTCATTTAAATATATATATATAACACATCTTTTAATAGAGTTTAATATTTATATTTATATTTATATTTGCATTTCAACTGGTTCTTCATTTTCAAGTAAATTGAGCTATTTAATAAATATGTTTGTGTTAATAACAAGTAATAGTCATGAGATGAGATAATAATAATCATAATAATAATAATAATAAACACATACATATGGTTGAGCATTTTCTTCTTCAATAATCTTAAATGGTTGATTTTCACCTACAATACCAATGGCAACATTTTTAGAATTTAAACCGGTATCAGAGTTTGGAATAGTTTCTCTGAGAGCACGTAAACCATGTACAATCAATTGTTCCAAACTGCAGTCTTCAAATTGTTCAAAATATTTTTCAAGATAAGTCTTTGCTGATTGTGATCTAGATCCAATTGAAATGGATTTATAGTTGTAAAAATTACCAGATGGACAAGTTTGATAAATATGTGCTCCTAATTGCTAAAGATTTCAGGTATTATTAATATATGATAAAGTAATAATAAATTGTGTAAAGAGAATACAAACATCATAACCAGCGACCAATAAACCAACACCATAAGGTCTACCACCATAGCCTTGAGTGTGTAATTGATGTTCTAAGTGATGATAATAATGACGATGATGATTATTTAATAATATTAATATTATGATTATTTATATACATAAAACACATGTATTTGTGTATACATGTGTTAACAACAACAACAACAAGATACATACTATCAGCAACTTTAGTAACCAAACGTTCAATTCTAATCTTTGATTCATAAACATAATCATAATTTGAACATTCATTTCTCATATAATTGCACAACATTCTAGCGTCGGCAGTTAAACCAGAGATTGCAATACCGACATGATCATCAACTTGAAATACTTTCTTTTGATATGAACCTAAATCTGAACTAGATCTCTTTAAACTAACAAGAATGGCAAACTTTTTGGATTTTAAAGCAACTGCAGCACCACCTTGTTTAACTGCTTCCATTGCATATTCAATTTGATGAATTCTACCAGAAGGACTGAATGTAGTGATATCAGAGTCATAATGATTACGATACATGTTGTATAGTTATATGTAATATTTATATATATAAATTAATGAAAAAATAAATAAAAAAAAAAAGAAATATATTAAAATGAAAAAAAAAATGATCACACAATTTTGATGTTACAAAAAAAAAAATTAAAAAAAAAATAAATAAAAAAATTTTTTTTAAAAAAAAAAGAAAATGAAGATTATGATCAGAGAGGGTGGGTGTAGATATATCATAGAGTATTGGCATATTTATGTATACTACTAAATAAGGAGGGGGCTTCTTTTTCCGTGTCAGAGTGTTGGGATTTATATTATATTTACGAGTTTATTTATATGATCTGCTATGATAGGATACTATCCACACATTTTTTGAAATATCTTTAAATTGTAATCGACTAGAATGTCTTCAACGTTTTTCTCCATATTTAAAAAGTTTAGTTTTTGTTTTTCACTCCTTATCAAAGAGTCGTTGTTTGATTCCTTTGCTTTCTGTAATGATAACTCTGTTTCTTGTATACAATTTGTAATGACTTGTTTTCTCAATATTGATCTCGTCTCTATATCTTGCCATACTTTACGACATTCTGAATCGATATCTCTAATTTTATTCATTTCTATATTGGCTATATAAAGTAGTAATAATAATGTGCACACCAGATATTAGTATACATTCATGACAATCATCTTTGATTAAACACGTACTGTTTTCTTTTCTTGCAGAAACAAGAAAATCTTTAAGTTCTACATAATTGCACGTTTTCGGTACTCTCAATGAAGATATATTATTGCTAGTATTACTACTACTACTACTATTATTATGATCTGCTGATTCCATTTTCTGATACAAACTATCTAACAACACAAAACAAGAAATGTTCATTTTTTATTTTTTTCATTTTTTTCATTTTTTTACCAATTTTTTCTCCAAGTTTTGATTTGTTGTATTGTTTCAAGGAATCTGAGTGAGACCTTTCAGAATGTAATAATTGTTTATTTATGTTGAATATAAATATATAACATATGTATATTATCCTTAAAATGATATCTAGTATTATTTGACTATTTATTGATTTGAAATATCTTGATATTCTACTTGTATTCAAGTGCAATATCAACTCCCACACCACCCAAAACAAGGGATCTAGGTTATCAATAAAAAGAAAAAATGCGGTTCTGCACATGTTTTGTAAAACAAAGGAGTATTTAAGGTTAATTTAAAAAAAAAAAAAATCAATTGTTCAAATTTTTTTATTTTCATTTTTGTGAATTTCACACATTTACAAAAATATCAATCCCTAGATGATTTGGTATCATATACATAACTATATACATACAGATAGACAGAGATAGATAATATAAACACACACCATAATGAACAAGTTTGTGATACTTGGAATTATAGTATTGATAGGATCAGTTTGTTATAATGATTATTTACACAAACGAGATATAAAGACTAGATTACAGAGTCGAAATGGTCATACACATCTGCATAGCATGCCCGAGGATGATTATAGTGACGATGATGACAAGAGACTGTTCCAGAGAGATATATATTCATCGACAGAGCTTGAAATTCAGCAACTCAACATCAAGTTTTCAGACGCTGTCAGACATGCACTCAAAAACAATATGCCAGTCGTGTCGCTCGAGTCGACCATCATCTCACACGGCATGCCATATCCCCAAAACTACAAGACTGCCAAGGCGGTTGAGGACATTGTGCGTGAAAATGGCGTGGTGCCCGCTACGATTGCCGTCATCAATGGCACCATTCACATTGGTTTGAGTGATGACGAGATACACTATTTGTCAAAGGTTGGTAAGGTGGCTGTAAAGACATCGCGTAGAGATTTGGCGTTGGTCACTGCACAAAAGCTCACTGGTTCCACGACTGTCTCTGCCACCATCTTTCTCTCGAACCTTGTCGGCATAAAGATCTTTGTCACAGGCGGTCTTGGCGGCGTGCATCGAGGTGCCGAGACATCAATGGACATTTCTGCCGATTTGACAGAGTTGGGCAAGAATGGCGTGATGGTCGTCTCTGCTGGTGTAAAGTCTATTCTTGACATTGGGAAGACACTCGAGTATCTCGAAACACAGGGTGTCACTGTCATCTCTTTGGGCACCAACGAATTCCCTGCTTTCTTTACCAAAGCCAGTGGATTCAAGTCACCAAATCGTCTCGACACACCCGCAGACATGGCTGGTGTGCTCTATTCAAACCAAAAGCTTCGTCTCAACAGTGGTATCGTTGTGGCCGTTCCCAACAACAATGAAGACTCGCCAGAGATAAACAGGGCCATCCAAGACTCTATCGAGCAGGCCGAAAAGGAAAAGATCGTTGGCAAAGACATCACACCCTATCTTTTGGCCAAAGTCAATGAAAAGACCAAGGGCAAGTCGTTAGAGTTTAACATTATGTTGATCAAAAATAATGCTCGTATCGGCTCCCTCATTGCCGTCGAGTATAACAAGATATGCAAACAAAAGCGAGCAGAGAGGGCATCAGCCGCCTCTGCAGCACAAGAGTCCAACAGTCTTGTCGTGCTCCAACACTACCTCCCTCTCTCACTCCACAAATACCTCCCACCCTACTTTCAAGCAAAGAGAATCGTGTCTCCCCCCACCCCATCCTCCCTCGCCTCTGCCTCTGAGCACCGTCACAAGGTTGTCGTACTCGGAGGCGCCGTGCTCGACATGATCTCACATCCATACAAAGACACTGGCTTCAAGCTAAAGACCTCGAATCCCGGTCTCCTCTCGACCAAAATGGGAGGCGTCGGAAGAAACATTGCTGAGGTGTTGGCCAGAATGAAGTTCCATCCACTCTTTATCAGTTTGGTCGGTCAAGACATCCATTCCAACATCCTGTTGGACCACTTTCACTCACTGTTCCTCTCAACCCGTGGCATCAAGTCGAGCCCCACCCTCAAGACCGCCATCTACAATGCCATCATGGACAGCCGTGGAGACCTGGCCGTCGCCATTGCCCAGATGGATATCTTTGATGCCATCAATCCCTCGCTGATCAAAGAGTTTGCTCAAGAGATTCAAGAGGCCAAAATCGTCGTTTTGGACGGCAACCTCCCCGTCGAGTCCTTCCAATACATTGCCCAGCTCGTCGCCGAGAAAAATATCCAAGTCTGGTTTGAGCCCACCAGCGTCTACAAATCCACCAAGCCCATCGCTGCCTCAACCCTCTCCATGATCACTTACACCTCGCCCAACAAAGACGAGCTCTGGGAAATGTCTGCCATGATTGTCAAACAAAACCCCAAACTCGCCGTCTATTTGGATAACATTGGTGCCAACGAAAAAGGCCTCGAGGCCGTCAAGGCCCACACCAAGGTCCTGTTGGCCTCAGGTATCCAAAATGTTCTGACTAAGCTCGGTCCCGAGGGAGTGTTGCTTGGCTACCAACAAAACAACATTGCCGTCGCAGAGCAAGACAAGTTTGTATTCGAGTCTTTCCCCGCACCCCCCGTCGACAACATTGTCGATGTCACTGGTGCCGGTGACAGTCTAGTGGGCTGTGCCATCTATGCACTCCAGCACCTTGGCACTGATTTACAAACTGCCATCTCAAAATATGGTTCAAAGTGTGCCGAAGCCAGTCTCTTATCATCTGATCCAATTTCAAATAAACTCTCACCACATATCTTTGAATAAATAAAGTAAATATAAATAAATCTAAATCATATAATATAAATGGAAATTTCTTTTTTTATTCATTTTATTTGAAAAAACTAAATACTAATCTAATGCGCATTATTTTCCTTTTGCAGAATTAAGATTGATTAAAGAATCTTATTTGGAAAAAAAAAAAAGAAAAAAAGGTATACTAATTTGTTTTCTTTTCAATTTTTGTAACGACATATGATAAATATGAAAAAGAATATTACCCAATCGAAAATGGTTTCTATAAATACTCATCACAGAGATTTTACCCCACTTCACCCTTTATTGTTATTTTTATGTTCTCAATCTTTCAAAAAAAAAGTGTGATTGAAATGCACGTGAATGGGGTGTTTTGGGAAAAAAAAAAAAAGTGAAGGATTGTGGGTGATGAGTACCCCCAAAAAGTAACATTTATTTTTTTTACAACAAAATTATTTCGGTGCATATTGATTTAGTTCAAAGAGTAGATGCCCCACACAAACATACATCCAACAAAAACAACAAACGCAAAACATCACACACGCACTCCTCACAAAAACATAAACACATATACACACAACCAAATATATTTTTATATTATTTAATATACAATTATTTTTAATTATTTTTTTTCATTATTTACAAATTGGCAGAATATACTCTACTCTCAGCACTATACATTCATATTATTTTATTTTTGAATAATACAAATTAGCTTGGAGTACAAATACATAAAAATAATAAGCAATAATAATAGTATTAATTCATTTGTTCACTCACTATCTACAGTTCTCATTCCCTTCATAGCTATTATCAACAACAATAATAATGCAAGAAGATAAAAAATTTGATTCTCCTTCGGGAATAGGTAGACCTACTTTAAATAGATCTGGTTCTATCTCTGCCACTGGTTTTCCACAAAGAATTTCGAGAGAAAATTCTCAATCAAAGTAAGTAGTAGTAGTAGTAGTAGTTGTAATATCTTCTTTGATATTAATATAATGTTAAATTAGAATTGACAATAGTCATATTAAATCAAAACCACAAGAGATTCAATCAAATTTAACTACAATTGATGAAAAATTATTTAAACAACGTCCAATTGACAAAGAGGATGAAAGACAATTGTTATGGGCCTTTTTGGCATCCTATTTACCAGATGACAAGAGTTCATTACAAAAACAATTTGTCCAACACGTTGAATTTACTTTGGCCCAAACTAGAACTGAAGCCACTAATTTCTCGGGTTTCCAAGCACTTAGTTATTGTATTAGAGAACGTTTGATTGAGAGATGGAAGGATACCATCCTCTTTTTCAAACAAAAGAATGTTAAACAAGTAAACTACCTCTCTTTGGAATTTCTCATTGGTAGATCATTACAAAATTCATTGGGTGCTCTGGGCTTGACTGGCAAGTATTCCGATGCTCTCAAAGATCTTGGTTTCCAACTAGAGGATCTCTATGATGAGGAAAGAGATGCGGGTCTTGGTAATGGTGGTCTCGGTCGTTTGGCTGCCTGTTTTATGGACTCGTTGGCCACTTGTAATTTCCCTGGTTTTGGTTATGGTCTTCGTTATAAATTTGGTATGTTTTATCAAACCCTTGTCGATGGTGAGCAAGTTGAACTCCCCGATTATTGGTTAAATTATGGCAGTCCATGGGAAATTGAACGTTTGGATGTATCATATCCAATTGGCTTTTGTGGTACTTGTAAAGAGGTTGAAGAGAATGGAAAAAAAGTTTGGAAATGGGAGCCTGCCGAAGAGATGTTGGCCGTCGCTTATGATTATCCAATCCCAGGTTTCAAAACATTTAATACCTTAAATATTCGTCTCTGGAGTTCCAAACCATCTTCTCAATTTAATTTAGAATCGTTCAATCGTGGTGATTATCTCGGTGCCATTAGAGAAAAGGAACAATGTGAAAACATTACCAATGTCCTCTATCCAAACGATAACACTATGCAAGGTAAAGAACTTCGTCTCAAACAACAATTCCTCTTTGTCTCTGCTACAATCCAAGATATCATTACACAATTTAAAGAGACTGGTAAACCATTCTCTGAATTCCATAACTCTCACGCCATTCAATTAAACGATACTCATCCAACATTGGGTATTTTGGAATTGATGAGATTATTGATTGACAATGAAGGACTCTCTTGGGATCAAGCTTGGTCTATCACAACCAAGACTTTCTCTTATACCAATCACACTGTTTTACCAGAGGCTTTAGAAAGATGGAGTGTTGGAATGGTTGAACATTTACTCCCACGTCACATTAGAATTCTCTATGAAATTAATGATCAATTCCTCAAATTGGTTGAAAAGAAATGGCCTGGAGACATGGAAAAGAGAAGAACTCTTTCTATTATTGATGAAGATCATGGTAAATTTATTCGTATGGCTTCATTGGCTATCGTTGGTTCTCACACCATTAACGGTGTCGCTGTTTTACACTCTGAATTGGTAAAAAGTGATGTATTCCCATTATTCTATGCTTTATGGCCAGAGAAATTCCAAAACAAAACCAATGGTGTCACTCCAAGACGTTGGATTCAACAAGCCAATCCAGATCTCGCCAATCTCTTTACCAAATCATTAAATTCTGATCGTTGGTTGGTTCAATTGGATCTCATCAAAGATTTGAAAAACATGGCAGACAATGCATCATTCCAAAAGGATTGGATGGAAATCAAGAGAGCAAACAAAATTAGATTAGCCAAATATATTGAAAAGACTTGTGATATCGTTGTCAATTGCGATGTACTCTTTGATTGCCAAGTCAAGAGATTCCATGAATACAAGAGACAACTCTTGAATATTCTTGGTGTCATTCACCGTTACTTGGAAATTAAAAAGGGCATTAAAACCGCCCCAAGAGTGATCATCTTTGGTGGTAAGGCTGCTCCTGGTTACTATATGGCTAAAAATATTATCAAACTCATAAACAATGTGGCCGAGGTTGTAAATAATGATCCTGCCGTTGGTGATCAACTCAAGATTGTTTTCATTCCCAACTATTGTGTATCCAATGCTGAAATCATTATTCCCGCCAGTGATATCTCTCAACACATCTCTACTGCCGGTACAGAAGCTTCAGGTACAAGTAACATGAAATTCAGTATGAATGGTGGTTTGATTCTCGGTACTCTTGATGGTGCCAACATTGAAATCAGAGAGGCCATTGGCAAGGAAAACATGTACATTTTTGGTGCCAAAACTGAAGACGTAAACAATGCCAGAAAGAAGATCCATAATGGTACCTTTAAACCAGATCCAAGATTTGTTTCTGTCATCACTGCCATTGAAGAAAACACCTTTGGTGAATATGAACAATTCAAACCCATCGTAGACTCTATTACCTCCGGTAATGACCACTACATTGTTTCCTTTGACTTTGGATCCTATGTTGATGCTCAAATACAAATTGACAATGACTATTATAAAAACAAAGCTGGTTGGGCCAAGAAATCAATTCTTGCCTCTGTTTTGTGCGGTACTTTTAGCTCTGATAGAACCATCAAAGAGTATGCCAGTCAAATTTGGGGTATTGAGGAATGGAAGAAACCAGGTCCAGTCCACTTGTCAAATGAAGAGGCCAAATCTTTATTGGATAAGAGAGACAATCCAATGATTGGTAGTCCAAATGATGTCAACGCCATCTCTATTGAAAGACTCTCTCCCTTGACCTTTGTTAAACAAACCTCTACTAGTCCATTGGTCGTTGTAAATCAAAATGAACTTGGAGTTAAAAAACAAGCCTTTATTCCAAAAAATACTACCAAAGGTTTTGCTCCCTCTTCTGGTAATCCAACCAATTAGTTTATAGTTTAGCAATATTATCTTTATAAAAAAAATATTATAATTGAAAAGTAAAAAAATGAAATAAATATCTCTATCGTTTTATGTTTTTTTAAAAAAAAAATAGTATATTCCGCGCTAGAGACGAGGGCAACAAATTTTGGACAAGAAAGGATAATGGATTTTCTTGATTTTTTCAAAAAAAACAAAAATTTTTTTAAATTTTTTTTGTGAAAAATGAATGAAAAGATGAATGAGAATACATTTAAAATAATAAATAATCAATCATATAAATATATATATGGATATATTCAAATATATATTTAATCAAGTTTACATTAGAAAAAATATATTTAGATATATAAAAATAATCAATAG
>AJWJ01000224.1:0-36313 GCA_000277445.1 Polysphondylium violaceum
AAAAAGGAAGTTTTTAGTTTTTTTTTTTTTTTTTTGGTTTTTTTTATCCACCACCAATATATTATCTAAAACACTCTCACCTATCACATACACCCTAAATCCTATTATATCAAGGTGTTTTTTTAGTGACTGCTCTCCCTATCTGTTATAAGATACTTTTTTTTTTCTTTCACTAAAAAAAAATATTTTTATCAACACACCCCACTCACACACTCACACCTAACCACTCTTCGTATAAATCACACTTTGTATTTTTTAAATTAATTTGTTTTTGGGAATATCAACACCTTCAAATCAAATAACAACAACAGCAACAACAACAACATCAAAAACACCAACACCATCAACAACAACTCAATAACAATCCCCCCTGTCTATACTTAGTTAACCTTTTTGTGTGTTTTTTTTATTTTTTTTGTTTATTTTATTAATATTAAAAATATTGAGATATCAGCTTTTCTTTACCTCCTCTGCTACAAAATTTTTAAAATATAAAATAATTATTATTATCCACACACACAAATAATAATAACAGTATATTAGTGTAATAGTAATAATAGTAGTAGTACCACATCATCATCAACATCATCATCATCATCATCAACAACAAAATTAAAATCTAAATACTATTAGAAATTGTAATAATCTAGAATTTTTTAAAAAGTTTTTTCTTTTTTTTTTAAAAAATTTTTTATCGTCACTCGCATACACATACATACTTTTACAGTCTACATACATCATACATATAATCAATCAAAATGGGTAATATTTGTGGAAAAGCAGAAATGGGCTCTGCCGATGAAATCAAAGCCAATCAAAATATCAATAGCATGTTGAAACAGGCTAGATCAAGATTAGAAGGTGAAATCAAACTCTTATTATTAGGCGCTGGTGAATCTGGTAAATCAACCATTGCCAAACAAATGAAGATTATTCATTTGAAAGGTTTCACTGAAGAGGAAAAGAGTTCCTACAAAACTATTATTTATAACAACACTGTTGGCTCAATGAGAGTATTGGTCAATGCCGCCGAAGAATTAAAGATTGGAATCAGTGAAAACAATAAAGAGGCCGCCTCTAGAATCACCAACGATTTGGGTGGTGATCATTTCAATGGTGTTTTAACCTCTGAATTGGCTGCAGATATTAAAGCTCTTTGGGCTGATCCTGGTATTCAAACCGCTTTCTCAAGATCTTCAGAATTTCAACTTAACGATTCTGCTGCTTAGTATGTATAATTACTTTATTTTTTTTTCACCTTTTTTTTTCTTTTTTTTTTTTTTCGTTATTAGTTTTTTTGACAAAAAAAAAAAAAAAAGAATAAAAAAAATCAAACCCCCCACTCAAAATATCTATTTATAAATCTAAAAATCTAATATGCAAATTCTAATCATTAAACAATCAATAATATAGTTATTTCGATGCTATAGATAGAATTTCCAAACCAGATTATGTTCCATCAGAATCAGATGTTTTACGTTCACGTACAAAGACTACAGGTATTATTGAAACAGAGTTTCAAGTTCAAGGTACATATTTTAGAATGGTTGATGTTGGTGGTCAAAGAAGTGAAAGAAAGAAATGGATGCATTGTTTCCAAGAAGTTACCGCAGTTATATTTTGTGTTGCCCTCAGTGAATATGATCTCAAACTCTATGAAGATGACACCACCAATAGAATGCAAGAGTCTCTCAAACTCTTTAAAGAAATTTGTAATACAAAATGGTTTGCCAACACTGCTATGATCCTTTTCTTAAACAAAAGAGATCTTTTTGCCGAAAAAATCACAAAATCACCATTGTCTGTTTGCTTTAAAGATTACGACGGTGCTGCCACTTATGAAGCCTGCAGTGAATATATTAAACAACAATTTATCACTCAAAATGAAAACCCAAAGAAACTTATTTATCCACATTTAACTTGTGCTACCGATACTCACAATATTCTTGTTGTATTTAATGCTGTAAAGGATATCGTTTTAAATATTACTTTGGGTGAAGCTGGTATGGTGTTATAATAAAGTAGTAGGTTTTTTTGTAATCAATTAAAATATAGTAATGGAAAAATAAAATTTAAATAAATAATTATTATTAATAAATAATTTGCTCATTCTATTGTATGTATGTTTATTATTATTATTAAATTTCTTGTTTCATTGTTTAATTGTGCGCAAATCGTACTTTATTCAAGCTGGGAAAAATGAAAAAAAGATCATTATAAATTTTATTTGTTGTAAAAAGAGATCTCGGATTAAAAATAAAATAATACCGATGACGATGAAAAATCAAATGCGCTTATTGCACTACTCTTTATGATGGTTGTTTTAATTTGGAAATCAAGTTTCGTACATCCTAAGATTTGTTGGGTTTTTTTTTCATGAATTAATTTCTAAAATTTAGATATCTAAATTTTATTTAAAAATCATTTGATTATCATAATTTAAATTTAATTATTGTGTGATTTTATAAATTACTGAATCAATACAATCATCTTTAGAGTTTTCTCTTTTTTTCTTTTGGGCTCTTTGAAAAATATCTTATAAAAAACGATTTTTATTTTTTTAAAAAAATAATTTTAAAAATAGATTTTTTTGATCAAAAAAAAACTTGTGATAATTTCCTTTTTCTCATAATATATTCTCCTTGTAAATTTTTAATAATGCTATAGGTTGATCAAGAGAAGAGAAAGAAAGAAAGAAAGAGGATAGCAACAGTAACAACAGAAACCAACAACAGTATACTTCTTATAGAAATTTCTCACATATAGTATACTTTATTTTTACCAAATTTAGTAAAAAACAAATATTAAAGGTATATATCACATAACAACAATAACAATAAAAATAATAATAACCACACGAATCAACAGCAACTCTTTTTCAATTCTCGTAAATGTGTGTGTGTGTGAATGCATATCATATGATAAGTGTGTGTCGTAAGTGGTTTAAGTTTTATTATTATTGTTCTTGTAACAAGTCAGATTTATTTTGATTTCAGACAAATCAACATCCCTTTAAAAGAATCAAGAGGGTTGTGTGTTGAAAAAATTTAAAATACAAATTCTTAGATTAAACAAAAAAAAAGCCCATACACACAGGAAACGATAAAATAACAATATCACATGATTCCAATCTATTGTCATAAACATCCCTTACATCATCACATGGTTGTGTGATGTCTCGTTTATCCAACATGCACACACACACATACACACACACATCCACATACAACTTCATTTATTTGATTGTAACACCACCACCCACACATTTATATAACAATAATATTATTTTTTATCTATCTTTTAGATCTATAAGCAATCAAGCAATTTTCACATTTTTATCAAACAACACCTTTTTATATGATATTATTACACGCACACCCAAACCACACCATTCTCTTTTTAGACAATCACACACCTTTTTTTCAAATCAAATCTACAAATATGATCACACACACAATAACATTTAAAATGGACACACCATCCCGTCATATTGTATAAGTTGTTTTTTTTTTTTTTTATAAAATAGTAATAGTAATAGGTAGTAGTAATAGTAGTGTATTAAAATATTATAATATTAGAACCACCAAAAAAGTGTGGGTAGGTGTGTTTATTCACCTCCATATCATATCTTACCACTCAACAGCGATCATATCTTTTTCTATCACACATAATTGTATTCAATTGAGATATACCCACTGTTTTTTTTTTTGTTTTTTTTTTAATTTTTTTCATTTTTCAATTTTCAAATTATAATGTTGTTATAACAACACCTATTTGTATTTAATAAATTTCACTTTATCCTTTTTTCCTCTCTTTTTGCTTATTTGGATGGTATTAAACATATAATAGATATTCAACAGCATCCAAATAACAACAAAAAAAAAAAAAAAAAAGGAACGGGACACAATAGCAATAGCTGGAAAATAATTCAATATCCGAGATCAGTTCATCATCAACAATATATTTCCACCCTTTCTTACTTTTTATTTTTTTCAATTTGTTTTTTTTTTTTCCACAAGCACACACTAATATTATTATTATAATAATTATAATTACTTTCAATACTGCTGCTAAAACTAACAACAGTAATCGTTTTTTTTTGACGGGTGATAATTTTTCCTCTTTTTTTTTTTTCATCGACACTCTCCTCTCCACACACGCCATAAATATTTATCTTTATGATCCACATAAACTCACTCAAGTTTTCCAACTCATCAACACCAAAAGCAGATATATTGTGTATTGATTGTGATTGATCACTACCCCCACACAATAACAATAGACCTCAAGATAATAGGAAATTAATATTTCCATAATTATATATATAATACATTCCAGATATATATTTTCAATTTAATCAAAAATTACAATTTTGATTTTATTGTTGTTGTTGTTGTTGTTTTGATTTGTTTTTTTTTTATTATTCAATTTTAAAAATTATCATCAACATCACCATCATCATATAGTGTGTCATATCATCAACCCTAACATCATACACCCCTATTTGCTTCATCAAAAAATTTGACTAGAAAACAACACATTTATAGTTTTTCATATACCTCCCTCCACAATAAACACACCTTCGCACACCTCAGTAAATATATACAATACCCACACATCCACACATACACACACATAAAACACATACACACAAACATTTTCATCAATTTACCCTCATTTTTTAAAAAAAAACATTTAAATTTTTGACTAATAGTAAAACATTATATTATAAAAAAGATTGGTAAAATAATAAATAGTATAATAATAATAAAAATAATAACAATAGTAATAAATTAAAAAATGGGTGGATGTTCATCAAAACAACAAAGTAAAAAGACCAAAGTATCAACATTAAATAGTAAACCAAATCAATTAAATTCATCACATAATGGTAATCAACCAAGTCAAGAGACATTGAAAAAATATCAAGATGAACACAAAAATAATTTAAATCAAGTTGCACTTCATTGGAAAACAAATACAATTGGAATTTGGAAGAGGTCATATGATAAACTCGCCATTCATACAGATATTCCAAGATTGGGTCATAAAATTGAAATTGTTGATAAACTAGATAGACTTGGTAATATTCAATTTTCAAATGTTACAACCATTTCACTAGGTCAAAATGGTGGTGGTGGAAATAATAATATAAATGGTGGTGGTGAATCTCCACTTTATATTCAAAATGGTGCATCAAATTTAATTGATACTAATAATAGCAGTAATAACAATAATATGGATTCAAATAATGCTGCAACACTAGATGGAAATAGTAAAGAAGAAAATGGATCAGCCATTCCAAGATCAGATATTTTGGTCGATAATAATTCAAAGTTTACATCATCAACTACTTTGACATCAAATGGATTTTCAACATCACAAGTATTGAAAAAGGAAGAGGTTATCTATCAAGTATTAACAAGTCTTGCCTATCTTTTGGATGGTAAAGATAAAGAAAAACAAATTAAATCAACTTTTTCCAACTATATTAAAGGATCTGGAGACATGTCACAACAATTGTTGTTGATGTTGGGAGCCGAGGTGGGTGAAACAAGTAGATTAATGTCATTGCTAAAAGTTTGCCATCAAAAGATCATTTTACCAGCTTATTATTTTATTAAAGCAAATCTCTTTGAAGAGCTTCCATTCCGTGATAAAAGAGGAAGTTGGAGAATGAAAATTGTATTGGAAACCGATGGCACTGTAATTGCAACTCATTCAAAGAGACAACAATCAACTGCTGGCTCTGAAAATGATCCCGAGTTTGAATTTGAATGGAGTCTATCAATTATCTTTGATAAGGATATGAATATCAATCGTCTCAAGGTAGAGATTGTTGATCTCATCATTTCAAAAAATATTTCAAATGACAAAAGACAAGAAATTCAAAAAGCTTTTTCTGTTTTACAATCTGCTACAAATACGACAAATAGTAGTACAAACAATAGTGAACCAATTCCTTTAAATAAGGTTGATTTTTAATTTATAACAACAATAGATAATAATAATAATAATAATAATAATAATATTTAAATAATCCAAGTTAAACAACATATTTTTATGGTATGTGAGTCGATCCCCTTTTTTTTTCATCCTATTTAATAAAAAAAAAAGTACAGAAACAACAAAGTACATGTATAGCTATATAAATCTCTGGTATTTTTTTTATTTTTTCATACACCATATATTCCAGAGACCAAGATATCCAAGATATCCACGATACACATTTTTAATTTTGTAAAATAACAAGTGTGTCTACAAACTTTTTTGTGTAATTTTTTTTTTTTTGATTTTTTTTTTCTCTTACTTTTTTTTTTTTTTTTAGTTTTTTTTTTTCTTCATCTTCATATTTCTCTGTTCTGTATATAGTGTAGGAGGATATTTGTAATTATATAAATAAAAATGAAAATTAATATAAAGAAATTAGATGGTACAGTGTATAGTTTAGATGTTACAAGTCAAACTAAAGTGCCTGATTTAAAACAAAAGATTCAAGAACTTTCAAATGTTCCTGTATCACAACAAAGAGTTATTTATAAAGGAAAAGTATTGAGAGATGAAAATGATTTGTCATTCTATAGTAATTATCATTTATTATCATATCATTATAAATATTATTAGATATTAATATTTTTGTTTACAGATATTGAGGATGGTGTTACTTTACATATAGCTGAAAAATTACCAGAGTCAGCAACTCCATCTACCAATGCACCAACAACAACAACGACAACTACCACAACCAATAGTAATAATAATAATAATAATAATAACAACACTGTTAATAGAGCTAGAGTTGTTTTCAATGCACAAGATCATGAGAATCTTTCAAATAGAGTTAGAGCAATATTCCCAAACAATCAAATTCCTTTTGATACACAGATTAGAACAGCTATTAGCAGTATAAATGATCCAACCAATCCCAATCCAACACCAGCATCACTTAATAGAGTAGATCCAAACAATACACCCTATGATCCACAACGTGATCCATCTCATGAAAGATTGGGTGAATACATAGAATTGGCAAACAGAGAATTTCAAACACTCATGGAAAAGGCCAGCCAACTTAGACAGAATCTTTCAAATAATAACCAAATCACCGATCCCAATCAAAGACAACAACTTCAACAACAAACTTCAACCCTGAGTCAAAGTTTCTCAAAGATGGCAAATACAGCAAATCTTTTATCACAATGTATCAATGCTTTTAGATATACAAACAATCCAAACGATACTCATTTCGTACCTGCAATATCTCAAGTTAGCCTTTCCGTTGTCAATGATCCATTGGCTCAATTATCAAATTTAGGTATTCCCACTGCTATCACTATAGGAACTCAAACTATTAGTCCACAAGGTATTCAACAACAGGGTAATAATCAACAAGGTACAGATTTAACCAATATGTTAAATTCTTTAATGGGTTCATTTAATCAACAACAACAACAACAACAACAACAACAAGGTGGTAACCAACAACCACAACAACCACAGCAACCACAGCAACCACAAGGTACTAATCAACCACAAGGTAATAATCCAATACAAGGTATGCCAGATTTAAACAATATTGTAAATTCTATAATGGGATCAATAAATCAACAACAACAACAACAACAACAAGGTGGTAACCAACCACAACAACAAGGTAATAATCCAATGCAAGGTATGCCAGATTTAAACAATATTTTAAATTCTGTAATGGGTTCTTTGGGTGGAATATTAGGTAATCAAGCAAATGTACCAGTTAATAATCCACAACAACCTCAATCACAATCACAGCCACAACAACAACAACAACAACAACAAGGAAACAATGTGCCAGATTTATCATCTTTTATGAATAATATTGTTAATTCCTTAAATGGCCAAGGTGGCCAAGGAATGCCAGATTTATCATCTATTATTAATAATGCATTCAATGGTGCTTCTGCACAATCTAATCCTACTGCAGCTCCACAACCACAGCCACAACAACAACAACAAAGTAGTCAAATGCTAAATACTATATTACAATCACTTCCAAATATTTTAAGAAATAGTAATATATTTGGTGATATGGATTCAGGTAGTAGCAATGATATTTTATCAAACATTCCAATGATTATGACTAGTCTTGGTCAACTTAATTCTGGTAATGCAGTAGAAGGTCATAGAAATATTAGACAAGTTATGATTGATATATTGGATGGTGATACCTCTGATGAGAGTATCGACAGATTTGTTGATAATTTTGTCAATGACACTGCATCAACCATTAGAGATACTGTTCTTAGTCCAACACTTGCCAGTCATGCTATTCCGGGCAGAGATTACAATGATGCCGTATGTCAAATCATGAAAACACATATGAAGAAATTATTCAAGATGATCTTGGTTGATCCAAGTGCCGATTATCAACTCTCTCCTTTAATTACAAATTGGAGTGGTGCCTTTGTTCGTGAACTTATTGATGCTATTGCTGTTTGTTTTACTGGTGGTACTGAGGATGCTTTCCAAGTTGTTGATGGTTTTGTTAGTCAAAGAATAGTTTCAATTAGTCCATTACTCACTCCAATTACTTCTATTTCTCAAAATTGGATTAGACAATCTTATAATAATAATGCTAATAATACCACCACACCAACTTCATCTACTCCACCAAGAAGAGCTACCACCACCACTACTACAACCACTACTAATAGTTCAACCCCTTCATTTGGTCAACCAGCCAATATTATTCCACCAGAATGGAGAGAAACCATTGAGATTGATGAAGCTAGACAAGAGTCATCTCCACCCTCAAAGCCCTTGAGTCAATTATATACAAAAGGTGTTAGTAACAAGAAAACTGCAAAGCCAACCACTACCACTACCACTACCACCACTACAACCACCACAACTTCATCACCATTTCAACAAAGACTTGATGAATCTTTAGAAGGAACAAATGTTTCAAGAGAAGGTAATTATCATACTTTTTAATTATTTATTATTTATTATTTATTCTTGATTTTACTCTTACCTATTATTGTTGTTGTTGGTTATTTATTATGACTATAAAAATCTCGATAAACACAAAAAAAAAAACAAAAACAAAACTCATCCCTCACATGTACATTCCGAAACAAACAACAAAATAATGACATTTATTCATTCAATTTATATATACCCTTTTTTTTATTTTAAAAAAAACTATATTATTTCATAGATTCAGACAGAGTTAGAAAAAGATTTAGAGAAAATTAAATTAACTTTGTTTTATATTATTTATTTCATCTCTTTTAAACAAACATCAAACACAAACACCACCACCATCTCCACTATTATTTACGAATATATAGATTTAATCAATAGTGCTACTCAAGATGATATTCAAAAACTTTGTAAACTTTATAACGATATGATTAATAAAGATAATCAATAAAGAATTTTTTATATATATATTATTAATCTAATAAAAAAACCCTCTTTATTTTGATTCTATGGTTGTTTTGTTTAAAGCACATCAAAGATGATCACTTTTCGATTTGCCGCCATTTTTAGAATATTTTTTTTCATTTTGCATATCTCATCTAAGAATGTCTCAAAATTCCTATAAAAATAGAAAAAAAGAAAATAGAAAAAAAAAAGAAATCTTTTTGAAGGATTTAGTATTTTTTTTTTTTTTTTTTTTAAATTTAATTCTTTTTATATTGTCTTATCTCTCTATACCAAAAGATAACGTTGGTAAATAGAACAACAGTAATAGTAAATATGTCTATAAAAGAATTAGACCAATTGTTTGTAAAACATGTTGGTATGAATGTAGATGAATTTCTTACAAAATATCCATCTTCAAATACAATTAAATGTTTATATGGTAATTATATTTATTAATATCAATAGATAGATAGAGATAGAGATTAATAGATATCAAACATTAGCAAGTGGAGATGAAAAGAATTGGATAGCATCGTGTAAAAACTGTGGTGTCAATGAAGAACATTGCTTTTGTTTATCATGTTTTTTAGCAGGGGATCATATTAAAGATAATCATGACTACTCTATTGAAAAAGGTAGTTATGGATATTCGTGTGATTGTGGCAATACAAATATAGTACAATCCGGTGCTTGTAAACAACACAACAATGCTACTGAACAGGCCAGAGATAATTTATTCAATAATCAGTTACCCAAAGATATTTATGATGGTCTTTATTCTCTATTTCAAGTTCTCTTTCAATATATAAGAGAAAATTCTTTTATACCCATTAATGAAGAGGAAGAGGAAGAGGAAGAAGAAGAGGAAGAAGAAGAAGAAGAGGATGATGAACAAGATAGTCAAGATCAAGATAGTAATGATGGTAATGGAGATAACAATTTTTTTTATGAAGAAAATGGAGACTTTGAATATGATGAAGGACCACATCAATCTGCTTTACAAGGAACGCCAGAGGATTTGCTCAATGGTGCCTATACATTAACTCCCGAGGAAACCATTGTATTTATTAATCAACAATTGGTAAAGGAAAAAAGAACTATTAATCCAGAGATCGAGCCAATAATGTCTTGGATTAATAGTATTTCATGTAAATCATCCTATGTAATTTATATTGTTTGTGAAGTAATCACTGGTCAGAGAATGAATACCTATAAACAATACATTGAATCTTATCTTTCAAACCAATCGATTGAATTGCAAGATTCATTCCTTTTGTTTTTATTTGACAATGCCTCGTTGTTGGTAAAGCTCTTTGAAAGATACATTCTCATCCTATTGGATCACTGTGATCTTATGAGATCAATGTTGTTTGTCTTGACAATGAAAAAGAATTTATTTATTGGCTACGACTATCCATTTGCCTATAGTATGGTATTATCAATTCTTTCATTTTATAATGGCACCCATTCCATTGTTCAACAACATGCTCTTAGTCCATGTAACCATGATAAAAACTTTATTTTATCAACTCTAAACAATTGCCTCGATTTCTTGACAAATATCAGGGATAACAAGAGTTCAATCAACAGGCAAAAGAATAGAATCATAGGTATGAATTTTAGAATCCTTGGTGAGTTGTTAAAATCAAATATTAAAGTTGTTAATATTTTCCTTGGCAATGAGGAAATGGTATCAAAATGGATTCAATTGGGCATGATTTGTCACCATTTCACTGATGAAACTCCTCAATTGGTCTATGCAATCCCCTTGTTGATTGAAATTCAATTACGTAGTACCAAGATGTCTAGATATCTCATTAAACAAATGCCTACTTCAAAAGATATTTTATTAAAGCATTTAATTAAATCAATTAAACAACAATGTTTAAATGAAATTAAATTAATGAAAGAACAACAGCAACAACAACTTCAGGATGATAATAGTGCATTGCCAACCATTCAAGAATATCTTTGTTATTTTAATGGTGAGAAATTAAAACCATTTTCAGAGGTACAAACATTATACACCTTATTGGGTAGCATTGTAATTCAAGGCAATGTTGATATCAAATCAATTGATCTCACAGATTTAGAGTTGGTGATTATATTTTCAAATATTGCTCATCTCTTTATGAGTCCAAGAAGATTTGAAATTATAGATTCCGAAAGTAACGAAGCCGTCAGTAAATTCAGCACTATTTCCACTCCATTGGATCTTGCAGTCTGTCAAATTTGTATTATTAAATTGGGTAGTGAACAATTTATCAGTATCTATAAAGAATTATTGTATCCAATGAGCTCTCAATTGTTATTTGAAAACTTTCTTAGACTTTTAGTAGCCACCTTAAGAAGTCGTCCTGCATTGGTTCAAAATGATGAAACTGTTCGTTATCATACCATTCATGGTATGTTGAGTGGTTCAATGTTAAAGACTGAATATTTGGGTTTAAAGAATCTCTACATTGGCATAAAAAGAGCTCAAGTTAAAAAGGTCTATGATGAATTAAAGT
This sequence comes from Polysphondylium violaceum, assembly GCA_000277445.1. NCBI lineage: Eukaryota > Evosea > Eumycetozoa > Dictyosteliales > Dictyosteliaceae > Polysphondylium > Polysphondylium violaceum. Next base: position 11,919 of record AJWJ01000224.1, read on the forward strand.
CTGATAAATACACAATTGATCAACTTTGGCAAGAATATGATCCTTTTTATTGTTACTTTTCAAAAGGTTACTTTAAAGGTTTATTTATGCATGAAAAGTATGTAAAATATTTACAAAAGTTGGATGGTGAATCATCATCAACAACAACAACAACAACAGGATCAACATTTCATCTTAAAAAACCAACAATCATTCAAGATATTATTCCCACATTTAATCAAATCAATCAAATTTATAATGATCCAGATATATTTAAATTGTTATTATCTTATTATATAAACCCAAAGCCCAATGTATCAATGGTTGACATTCAGTATACATTGATTATGTGTTTGGATATGTTTAAATCTACCATTTACCAACAACTTGAAGATGCAACCAAAACTTCAATTCATCAATCTCTTCAAGATTACTTTGAATCCAACGATAAGGAAAACTACAAAGGATTCGATCAATATGAATCATTAACTATTTTTAGTTTAATTAAATACTTTGATAAATCTTGCTTTGGTTTAGAAACAGAACAAGGAAATCCATCGTCAACAAAAACATCGGTATTGGATTTATTCATATCACAATGGAAATCAATTCAAGATCATTTTGATAAAGCAGAGTTTTTATTATATTTCTTTAATTGGTTATTGGAATTTGATCATGCTGTATTTAGTAAAGTATTAGGTGCCAACGGTGTCGATTTGAACAAGGATATGAAAGAATCTGATACAAATGAACTTGCTCAAAAGAAATCTATTCAACAAAAACAAAAAGAATTGGTAGAGAAAATGAAACAACAACAAAAGTTATTCTTGCAAAATTATGGTGGTATTATGGATGATAGTGAAAGTGAAAATGAAAATGAAGATGAAGATGAAGATGAAGATGATGATGATGATGATGACGATGAAAATAGTAATCAAGAAGATGAAGGAGATGAAGAAGATGAAGAAGAAAAAGAGAAAAAAGATAGTGCCACACAATTTAAATATTCACCTGATACAAAAGAACATGATGCATGTGTTATTTGTCATTCAAATCATACTAAAAATGGAATTCTATATAAATTAGCCAGTGTTCATACATGGGGATATAATGAAGCTATGAAATTAAGATTATATACAAGTTTGGCAAATGATGAATCAATTGAAAATGAGGCTTATAAAACTACATTGGATAAAAAGAAAATATTCTTTTTTTACAATATGGGAAATTTTAATAGACCATCATTAGAGACACCTCTTGCAGAGTATCCTGAATTCTTTGCCAAAGATAGAGCAGCTTATATCAGCTCTTGTCATCATAATGCTCATTTTAATTGTTACAAGGGTACACAAAGCTTTGATCAATACAGTTGTCCACTTTGTTCAAAACCATCAAATTACATGATTCCATTAGACTTGAAACCAGTTCATTTAGAGTCATTTTATGAAAGTTTTCAAACTAGAGGACAATCTCTTGATCGTTCAACCAGAGATAAATATTTATGGAAATATTTTGTTCATACTCTCGATCTCTTGGAATTACAATCAAGAAAGACTTCGATATATTGTGATCCAAATGATGCAAACGATAAACCATACTTTGCCATTAGTCAGAATACTTTTAACAAAGATTTTGCAACTCTGGATCTATTGTACAATGTTTTTATGGTTTCAAACATATCAACCAATTCTGCTGGTAAAGATTTCATGAATTATATTAGTTATTTCAAGAGTGATCCATTCCATGTATTCTCATTCAAAGGTTATTGCTTCAAGGAGTTTTCTTTGGAGTCTCTCAAAGAAAGTGTTCAACACCAATTGTTTATAATGTTTTTGGATGAATACATTAAAAGAAATGATTGCGTAAATGGTAAAGATAGTGCCCCGTATCATTCAATCGATATGGATTTAAATTCATTTAAACAATATTATCAAGATTTAGTATCAAAACCATTCCCCCAAAGACTTGTTGTTGATTTTGAAAACAAATTTTTCCCATTCCTTAGAAAGCTTGCCATCTTTTCCTCGATTGTCTATAAACAAGCACCAATGGATCTTGAATTATTATCAGATTTCCCAAAGCTTTGCCAAAAGGTTTTATTGGGTATGCGACCATTCATACCCACCTACGACATTGAATCAATCTTTAAAACTTTATTCAATCCAAATTTACTTGATCTTTATCATAAAGATTCCAAGGCTATTGGTAAACTACATATGATTATTCCCACAGACTATCGTATTGGCGCTAGCTTTATTGATCTTGAACCTAGATTAATAGATTTATTTAAAAAATACGTTAGTAGAGATATGTGTCATAAATGTGGTGATATCAAAGACTATATTTGTTTATTATGTTCTCAAACTCATTGTAGAACAAGTGATCATTGTAATCATTCTTATGATTGTATTTCTGTTTGTTTTACAGCCAGTCAAAGTATTTGGGAACCTAAATTGGATGTGATAAAAATGGGTGATTATCAAGAAGATCTTATGGAAAATCATAATATATATCTTGATCAAAGTGGTAAAAGATGTAAAAAAATGGAAACAAATTTGTTTTTATCTTTGAAAAATTTAAAACATTTATATATTAGTTTTTTAAATAAATAAAAATAATAGTCTCAAAAACTCAAGTGCAATAACCAATCGAGATTGTTGTGCTTTGGAAACTATTTGGCAATTTAAGCAAGTTTTTCTTTTACTAATTGATAAGAAATAATACTTTTCATAAATATCATTACAGCTCCATCATCAATAGCACCAACATACATATATATACATCATTAGATTAAAATAATTATCCTAACGATAACAAAATATGATTATAGACTTTTGTTGTTCAGTCGACTTGTTATACTCTTAATTACAATTTTTTTTCATTTTTAAAAAAAATCTCACTAAAACAGAATTTTTTTCCAATTTTCATCATCATTTAGTGATAAAATGAAGGAACAAGATAAGATAGTTTTGATGTGTAATTATGGATTTAGAGATATGTGTTTAAATCTATTAAAGTGTTTTGAAACATTATCAATTCATTCATATTTACTTTATTGTCTAGATGATAAAACTTTTCATTTCTTTAATCAATATTATAAACAAAAAAACATTGATCCTTGTTTAAATTTAATACTATTTAATCGTGATAATAGTAAAGATAGCGATGATACCAACAACAACAACGATACTATATCAAACGAAGGAATATATGGTGAAGAAGCAGAGTCATATGGTAATATAGGATTTAGAGCTATTTGCAATGAAAAACCATTGGTAGTTTTAGATGCACTTTTAAAGGGATTCAATGTGTTATGGACAGATATTGATATTGTTTGGTTAAATAATCCATTTGAACATATTGATTCACTTTTAAAGCAAGGATCTAATGATAGACTAGATTTAATTACTCAACAAGATGATGATGATCTTTGTGCTGGCTTCTATTATATGAAATCAAATACAAAGACAATAAAATTCATTAAAGATGTAATTTCATTTTTAAATCCTGTGGTTGATGATCAAATTGGTATGAGATTATTTTTAAAACAACATGGTTATGAAGTAAATGTAAATAAAGATAAAATTGAAAATAATGTAAGTATTAATCAATTTTATGAATGATTTAGTGTTTTTTTAAAATGTTTAATAACATATCTTTACAAATTATTATCATTCAAGCTTGATAAAATTATATTTATTAGATTAGATAGAAAGTTATTTCCAAATGGTACAGCTTTTTTTAATTGGAAATTACCCCAATTGTTTAATATTAAACCAATCATTGTTCATAATAATTGTATTATTGGTCATAGAAGCAAGAAACAAAGATTTATAGACTATGGCCTTTGGTTTATAGATGATAAGGATATAGATATAATTGATAAACAACTACTACAAGAAAAAGATGAACAACAAGTGTTGAACATTACTGAAATAGAACCTATTAAAATATTAAAGGGTCATTTTGATGTCGTTACAAGTTTAAATTCATTCAACAATACAATTATCTCCACCTCAATGGATAAATCTATTAAACTTTGGGATTATAATGTATGATTTTTATTAAATATTCATCATCATCATCATCATCATCATATCTTGTTTATCTTTTCTATACTAATATTATTAAATAGAATTCTAAAATATTAAAATCCAAGTATATTCATAAAAGAGGTGCAATTTGGAGTACGCTTGTTAGACAAGAAACAAATGATGATAAAGAGAATAATAATAATACAAATATTATTACATCATCTCATGATAAAAGTATTCAAATTTGGGATACCTCATTTAGCAACAGTATTCAATCTTTTATTGGTCATACTGGATTAATTAATCAAATTATTTTTATCGATAATAATTTAATTGCAAGCTGCTCAGATGATAACACAATTAGAGTATATAGTTTAAAAGATGAAAACTTTAAAAGAGTATTTATTGGTCATTGTGATTTTGTATCAAGTATATGTTTTCATAATGATTTACTTTATTCTTGTTCAAATGATCAAACAATAAGATCTTGGGATTTTAATGTAATTATTTCATTTTAGATATTTTTTATATAAAAAATAAACTAACCTATTAATCTAATTTATACTACGATACAAGACTGGAAGATGTACAAACTTAATTCGACCTAATCAAGGATGGATTAAAAAAATAATAATAGATAGTGAATCTAATAAATTATTTAGTGCAGGCGTTGATGGTCATATTAAAGTATGGGAATTAAAAACATTAAATCATTTAAATACTATCTATTGTTTTGATGACCTATCTTCAATCAGTGATGTGGTCGTATATGACAATGTTTTATATTGCTCAAGTATTAATGGGTCATTAAAAGCTTTTGATTATCAGGGCAAACAAATTGCACAATATCAAGGTCATCCAAATTCATTTATAAATTGTTTACATATTTCCCCCTCATTATCAATTTTATTAAGTGGAGGTTTTGATAAAACAATTAGATCATGGAAATTAGTTAATATAAAATAAATAAACATTTATTTATTTGTTAAATATATCTATATGTGAAAAACTCAAACTTGGAAAAATCTTTTTTCTAATTAATGTAATGTAGGTTGAGTTTCCAATTGAGAAAGGTTTTCACTTTTGCTCATACTTAATTTGATTTGATGTTTGATTTCTTGATCTTTGGTATGATCTAAACTTTTTGGCAAAACAAAAGAGGCAAAGAATAAAGAAATACATAAACAAGCCATTAAAATAAATACTAGTCTAAAATCTAATGGATAATGAAGATTATGAGACACTGAAAAGGCCAAAATAGAACTACCCATGATTGGACCAATAGAACGTGAAATTGAAACTAAAAACTGAGCTATTGAATTAACCAATGCCATATCTTTTGGTAAAGCCGAGTTACTAATCATAACAATGATGGCAATAAAAGTCAGTTCACTTGCAAATGATTGACATAAATAGGCTGGGAATAAAAGTACCCAAAATATTGCAGGATAACTATGAGTATGGATTTCACTTGGATCTAAAATAACAAATCTTGATAATTCTGGTAAGAGTAACCAAGTTGGTAAAACCATAAGTAAAGCAAATCTATATGTCTTTAATAATCCCAAAAATGCTACTACATTTGGGAAAACTGTAAGTTGGATAACAAGAGCAAAAGCACCAGCACAACTTTGAAGGATACCAATTTGTCTAGATTCAAAATTAAAACCACCACCTGAAACTTGGCCAGTTTCTGGATCTCTAATACGGGGGATTGGACTCCATACTGGGAAAACTTCATCAAACATGGTAAACATCAAACCAAGAAACGCATAACTAACACAAGCATAAATGACAATCTTATCTTTATAGAGGTCTTTTAGTGGTCTTGGATTATTTTCTTCATCATCTTCTTCTTCAATATTTAATTCACCAGTTTTCTTTAAACTATTGGTACTCTTTTTAATATTTATCACATCGGCACCATCATAATCATATAGATCTTGATTATTTTCCTCGAGGATGTGGACCGATTTCTTTTCTTTAGTATCTACGTCATCCAATTGGATCATATATATATCTGGAGTACCAAAAATACGATTGGTAATAGAGTTGAATTTCTTTTTTAATTGATTTAATTTACTATTATTAGTGGATTCTAATTGTGTAAGATTTAAATTTGATTTTGATCCAATCTTTGAATATTTGTTTTTGATTGTAAATGTTTTTGATTCTTGTAAATAGAAATAATTTAAAACCAATCCAGTGGCTGAAAATAGTATACAAATAAAATTTGGTAAAATATATGGATGTTTACATAAAAATGAATTTGGATCATTAAATGTGTTGGGGTAATGTGTACAAACATTTGAAGTTAACCCTCCAATTAATGGTGCAACTTTAAAATTAAATATTAGTATAAAGTAATTTGTTTTAAAAAAAAAAAATAATTATTATTGCTATTACTACTTACTGATACCACCAACACTCCAAGATAGACCAATAAATGAAAAAGCTTTTGCTTGATTTGTAGAATCTGTTATTTCACCAAGCATAGTTTTAGCAACAGCAACATTTCCATTCACTAAACCACAAAGGAAACGGAATATAATTGCTAAAAAGTAATATTTTGAAAAACCAAAAAACAATAAACAAACCATAGATCCTATAAGACCCAATAACAAACATGGTCTTCTACCCTTTAAATTTGAAAACCAACCCCAAAAAAAACTACTAAATAATTGTGCTATATAATAAGAAGATGCTAAAACACCAACATAATAACTATATTAAAACTTATTAATATCATATTATAAATAAATTTAAAAATAATTTTATAAAATACAAACCCCAATTCTTTTTCATTATTTGTTAAATGAAAATCTTCAATCATAAAATTCATATATGGAAATAAAGAGAGTGAATTAATTGCATCACAGAATAAGGTAATGAATATCGAAAATAATTTCATCTTTGGTAAAGGTGTTTTTTTAATAGGCTCTATTGGTCCGTCTTGAATATGTATCTCTTCAGCTGTATCATTTATATTGATATTGCTGTTATGTATATTAATCTCGTCAATTATATGTGAATCTAAACTCGAAGGAGTATTTGAAAAAAGAGGAATTTCATCTCGTACATGTTCTTCTATTGTTGATGATATTGAATCTAATATAATACTATTATCTTTTTCATTTGTAGAATCAACAGAACTATTTAACTCTTTATTATTGATTTCCATTTTTTAAAAAAGTCTATACATTGTTGAAATCGATTTAAAGAGTTAACATTGATCATCTCTTTTTTGTTTAAGGGAAATTTTATTTTTTGGGGAGTGGGGGTGTGGGGTGTTTAGATATTATTTTTTTTTTACCTTTATGGAATAAATCAAAAAACTATTTCAACTAGAGTTTTGATAACAAAGTTTATTTGATATCGTTTAAACTTTAATTATTGTTATAGTTCTCTATATATTATTCAAAATACGTGATTTTGTAGATTTGGTGTCAAAGAAAAAAAAAAAAAAACGTCAAAAAATAAAAGAAATCTAATCATTTGTGAGAAATTTTAAAAATTTTTTTTAGCCGAGTGATCACTAGCTGACGACCCCCAAAAAACACTGTTTTGGCACCCAATTTTTTTTCATTTTTTTTTTCAATTTTCCCACCCACCTACGCCTGGGAAGATTCTATTTGGTCTTTTTTGATTTCTTTGCTAAAAAAAAAAAAAAAATAGTCATGGTTGTTTTTTATCATTTATCATCGGGATTTAAATAAATAAATATATACAAGTTTGTTTGTTTATTATATGAGCAAAGCTTTTTTTGTTGTTTTGTTTTAAATATTATTTTTGAGGAGATGAAGGCGATGAGGCATCAATCATATTTGAAATGATAATAAGTTCAAATTTAGCTCTAACCTCTTCATAACTATTTGGATTTTGAAATGATATTTCAATGAGTAAGGATTTTAATCTTTTCATTACCAATGGGAACATCATATAGGTTGCATTCATTTCCTTCCACACATGATCCATTAAACGAAATACCAAGTAATAGAGTTCTTCAAAAGCATTTTCGTGTTCTCTTGACATTGAACACAACATTGCCATCAATGGACTCGACCAAAAACTACTATACCATGGTTGTTGAAGTGAATCATCGGTTATTTGAAATATCTCAAATAAGAGATTACTAATGTTGATACCTGCAACTGCAAATGGATAATCTCTATTGAGTGATAATGTTTCATCGACCCAATTCTTGTGATGTTTGACTAAATGAATGAGATTCAATAAACCCAACATACCCATTCCACGGAAATCTCGAGTAGGATCATCACTTTGAAATCCAAAATCTTTCCAACGTGTCGATTTCTTTTGGTACTCTTCATTTGGATATAATAGTGACCATAGTTGTCTAAGATGGTTTTCATGTTCTTGATTTGTATTATCATAGGCCATAAGTTTTTGTTGATGTAAATATTTGATATTTTGTGATTGTTTGGCTGTAATTTTTTTAGATCTATCGATATGTGATCCAAATAATTCCAATAATTCGAGCGATTCTTCTTGAGAGTTTAAAATATATACAGAGGTTTCTTTGTTATTCCAAGTTAATAATATTTTACCTGGTTGTTGTATTGATTGTTGTTGTTGTTCTTCTTCATCTTCTTTATTTTTATTGTTATTATTTATTGTTGTTGTTGTTGTTTGTTGGTCAATCTTTAATTCTTCTTTACTATTACTATTATTATTGCTATTACTTTCATTATTATTATTATTATTACTATTATCTTTTCTTGGTGAAATTGGAGTTGTATTATATCTTTCCATAAAACTATATATTGATTTAGGTGGAGAGAATCTTTCACCAAATATCGTTGGATCAGAGGTAGTTCTTCTAAGAGGGGATATACCTAAACTCCATGTATTTTGACGAACTCTTTCAAATAAAGAGGGTTTTTGAGTTGTTGGAACATCAAAATTTGTTTTCACTGAAAAGAGTTGATGGATTGATTTTGTCGATAATATAGTATGCAATTCATAGATTGGCTTCTCTTCTGGATTTTCTAAAATTTGTTCCGCATTAATGATTTGTATTCTACTACCATCACATTTTTCTATTGATATAGATGGTAATTCTAAACTTTGTGAACAAAGATAAAATATAATTTTACTAGATTCATCAATTTCAATTAATATTGAATCCTCTCCATGTAAAACATAAAATTTATCACCAACTAATCTTAATTCTTCTAATTCTAATTTAAGCTATAGAGTTTGTAGTTTTTTAGTAAATATAGTATTGATTGATAATAATAACGACTATATACATACTTGACTAAGTGTTTTATTTAATTCTATAATATGATTTTCATGGTATTCATGATTTTCTTCATCCTTCATCAATTTATAATCTTCTTCTTGAATGAGTTGTCTTTGTTTATCGATTTCTTTTTTTAAATATTCCTTTCTTTGTCTTCTAATCTTGTATCTTTCCATTTTTTATATTGTATGTGTCACACAACACTCTATGACGACTTTTGAATATTTATAAAAATGTGTATATATATAGGTGTGGCCCTAGAGCTAATAAAGATATATATCTTTTTTTAGAAAAAAGAGTGTATTTAATATTGAATACAATAACTACTATTATTGATTGTTGTTTTTTTTTTTTTTTTTTTAAAACATAATTCTATTCTATTTTAAATATCTTTTAAGTAATGAGCAAATGATGCTACACCACAAAGAAATAAATACAAAGAGACACAAATACACAACACACACACACTATTATCTATATCCCTAGAAATCTATATGTTTTATATGTTAGAAAAAAAAAAAAAAAAAAAAAAAAGAAAAAAAAATGTGATTATGAAAATCTTTAAAAATTAAAGATTGAGAGATTTTAGATTTTTCAAATTTGGTTATTGGAAATGTCATCAAACACACAACACATTTATATTTAAACTTAAAAGTAGTGGTTAGGTGTGGGTGTGTGTATTTTTAAATTTTAAAATGGTGTGCTAAAATTTCGTATACACCCCCCTTCCTAAGTTATAAATATGTGGATATTCGGAATTTTTAGCAGGGGTAAATATATGGGTTTGAGTGGTTAAAATATCTATCCTAGATGTTTTGAGAAACAAAAAAGTGGACGTTATTTTTTCAATTCAAACAAAAAATAAAATATCTAGGAGTAATCAAAAAGGACAACAACATGCACACATACAAAACAACAATTTCAATCTCCATCTAGATAATTCAAATTGATTATGATCATTTAATTCACAATTTCTCAATATTATAAAAACATCTATTTTACAATCGAACCGATGATCAAATACGGTGCGAATGATTATAACTGAATTTTGTAATCTTGTTTGGATCTTTGGAGAGAAGGACCCCTTTATGTGTAATTAATTCCACACCAAAAAAATTAATAAAAAAAATAAAAATAATTAAATTTTTTCATTCGTTTTTTTTTTTCATGGTCATAATTGAGTAGATTTACAAGAGTGATTGAATTTGTTGTTGTTATTATTGTTGTTGTCGTCAAATACTATTCCTAAAGCCTATCGTATCGAGTTGTGATACAAGATTATAATTATTACGCAATGTCTAAAAGATTTATTTTTGGATGTGCTATTGTTTTTGCGCCATTTCTCGCTTTAACCGCCCTAACAGAATCTGTAAGAAGGGATGTCGATAAAGATATGGTTGTATGTAATCAATTTAATTAACTGTTTTAATTATATACTTTTTTATTCTCATCTATTAGATATGTGGAGGAGAGCGTAATATATATATGTATGAGAGTAACGATTCTAAAATCAAAGAATACTACTTTACGCATATAAAAAGAAACACACCATCATATAGAGATAGATAAAAATGAATACGATGATAATGAAATTTATTTAAAATACTCGACTGTTAAAATGGATGGATTTACTAATCTAAAGTGTACTCTTTTTACTTTGTTGTTTTTTCTCATCATATATAATTAGGATGCCAAGGTTTCACAATCTGCTAGACTTGTAAGTATTCAAGAAAATAATAAACAAATATTTCAAAACATTATGGACTCTAGAAAAGGTGATACCATTGATTACTTTAAAGGTAAAGAATTGGAAATTGAAAATATTAAAGAAATAAAAAGACAAATTGCTGAACAAAAGAGTCAACAACAACCACCAACAAAACAATAATAATTAATCAATAATCAATATGAATCATAGATTGGTTTTCAACTCTCTCATATTATACTGTAAATAAATAAATTTAATAAATCATCTGACGCCTGTGATGGAAAACTAAAAAACCAAAAAAAATAAATAAAAAAAAAATAATAAAAATTCCAAAAAAGGGGGTCAGTTTGTAAAACGGCCTATGCAGAGATCAAAAATGAAAATGAGTTAAAAATAGTCCACATATGAGAATTAAATCACATTTTTTTAATTTATTATTGGTGTGTGTTGTGTTTGTTTTTTTTTTAATTTTTTTGTTTTTCTATATACTATTAAATTATTGTGTGTTGTGTGTGTGATTTGTATTACTTTATTTAATTTTTTTTATACCCCTTTGTTTTGAAGATACCTTTTTTGTTATACACTTTATATAAATATTAAATGCAGACATTTATTAAACAATGAGTTTATTCTTAAAAGGTATGATAAAAAAAATAATTAATATGAACCAAAATAGTAAATGCTAATAAAAAAGGTACCTCAATATTGTTTTGAAAAATACAAGTATTTTTATTTTTATTTTTAATCTCATTGGTTTTAGGTAATACCAATGATGATTCATCAAGTCTAGATAGTAGTTTTGATTCAGAATCATTTGATAGTAGTTGGACATCATTTGATGATAGTACTGATTTTTCAGAGTCGTCGAATGATTTATCAGAATCAACAGGATCAAATAATAATAATAATGATGATGATATGGTAAAATATTTTGTTGATATAAATAGTGGAAAAAACTCAAATTCAGGTACAACAATGGTTTGTATTAAATTTAAAAATAGAAACAAATATAGCAAAATAGTTCGAACGTTCTAATGCAAAAATTATAAAATAGGATGAACCATTTAAAACACTCTCACATACATTAAATATAATTAAGGAAAGCTTTAAAACATCTATTATTTATTTGGCAAAGGGAAATTATACAATGAAATCAAGTTTTGATTTTAATGGCAATCAATCTGTATCTATTTATGGTGATTATAATAATGTTGAACCAGAATGGACAAGAGAAACATTTTCTAGTCTACCATATATATCAAACACGAGAATATTTTGTCGTGATCCTTTGGTATTTAATATTACAAATGTTAGATCTAAAATTATTATTTCTCATTTGGCTTTAATACCAGGTAAAGCTACTCAACCAGATAAAAATAGTTTAGCCACACCATCCATCTATGGCATTATCGTTGCACAGAGTAGTGATGTAACTTTACGTTTTTTAAATGTTATCACTGGAAATGGTATTGCTGGTGTTTCAAAGAGTCAATGGAAATCTGATAGTAGTTTAAATGGAAAGGATGGCATGGATGGTATGGCTGGATGTCAAGATGGTCCTACCTCTTCTTGTGGTCATTGTAAAAAATTACCAACTCCAGGTTTTGGTGGAAAGGCAAGTAAATGTCCAAATAATCTCCCATATTATGATGGTGGTATCGGTGGTGAACCTGGTTTAGGAATTCATAGTTATGGTTTTAATGGTACTGCAGGTCCAAATGGCGGTGGTATTGGTGGAAATGGTACTATGCCTGGTTTAGGTACTACTTTTGTAATGGGCAATTCTAGAGGAAGTAAGTAATTTATTATTAATAAGATTAAAATATTAATATTAATAAACAAAATAAAAAGTGAATGGAGATACAGGTGAAAATGGATATGATGCCAAAAAATCGACACTGTATTATACTAGAGAAGGAGTATTCTCATCACCTATTACCAAAGGAGAAGATGGTAAAAATGGTAAAGGAGGTGGTGGTGGTGGAGGTGGTGGTGGTGGATCAAATGGTAAATGTGATGTTTATGGAGGTAGTGGAGGTGGAGGAGGTGGAGGTGGTTGTGGTGGTAGAGGTGGTGTGAGTGGTGGTCCAGGTGGAAGTTCAATTGGAATTTATATCTATGATAGTTCTGAAACAGTGATTGAGTTTTGTAGTGTATTGACCCATGATGGAGGTGATGGTGGTAATAGTTCAAATTCAGAGTTTGGTTATATTGGTGGAAAGGGTGGTTTGGGTAGCTTTTACAAAAGAAAATCATTTAATTCATCCAATAGTGGTGATGGTGGATTTGGTGGAAATGGTGGAAATGGTGGTAGTGGTAGTGGAGGTGTCGGTGGTGCCTCCATCAATATATTTGTCTATGGTAGAACACCTATGGGTTTGAGATGCAATTATCTTAGACATGGCAAGAGAGGAAAGGGTGGATATTCAACGAAAAGCACACTTGTTGGTTATGATGGCATTCAATCAAATTGCTATTCAAGTATATCAAGAGGTGATTTCAACTGTAGTACCACCATTGAAATGAGTCTCTGTTATAAATACTTAATTGCTCAACTTGATCACCCTTGTGAATTTGGTGAAGTAGAAGATGAATGTGGAATATGTGGAGGTGATGGTAGTCTTTGTAAATTTATTGGATGTGATGGTGTATTGTATTCAAACAAAACGATTGACAAATGTGGTGTATGTGGAGGTAATAATAGTACTTGTTTGATTGGTTGTGATGGTATAGTTAATTCAACATTGGTATTTGACAAGTGTGGTGTATGTGGAGGCAATAATAGCACATGTGTGATTGGTTGTGATGGTATCGTTAATTCAACCAAAATATTTGATCAATGTAATGTTTGTGGTGGAGATGGTCAATCTTGTTTGAGTGGATGTGATCATTTACCATTTAGTAAAACGAGAAATGATATGTGTGGCATATGTGGTGGTGATAATAGCACATGTACAATTGGATGTGATGGTGTAAAATTTTCTTATAAAGTATTTGATGCATGTGGTGTGTGTGGTGGTGATGGTACATCTTGTGTTAAATCGAGTAAAGTTGGTTTAAATTTAGCTGCCAAAGTGGTAATTAGCTTTGCTGTGATTGCATTGTCTCTCTATGGTGCATTGATGGCCTATACAATTATTAGAAAAAGAATTAGTTCATTAAATGGTTCTCAATACTATCGTACAAGACTAATATTGGAATATCAAGATGCTCCATTGATCCAAACTGAATTAATTAAAAAAAGGCCACCAAATATTGATGATGATGATATTTATAATAGAACATCAAGTAGTAATAATAGAAATAGTAATAATAATAATAATAATAATAATAACAATAGTTATTTTGGTAATATATCAAATATATTTGGTAGAAATGTTGGGATCAATCCAGATTATCAACTCTTTAGAGATATATCTGAAGATATGATTCCTCTAGATGAATTACAAAATTCATCTTCCCCATCTTCATCAACATCTATATCATATCCAATTTATTTTAATAATAATAATATGATTTCAAATGATAATGATCATAATGATATGGGTGGTATAATCGATGAAGAAAATATTCAAAATAACGAAAATAATAATAACAATAGTAATAATAATAATAGTAATAATAACAATAATAATAATGATAAAGGAAGTCCAACATTCAATATATCACATCAAAATAGATAAACAAATAAATAAATAAAATAAAATTGAATCTTAAAACAAATCTATAATCAAATCCCCCCCCCACCCCACACTTTATTGGTACCCATTTTTTTTATAAAAACAAAATATCTGAATAACCGTTAGAGAAAATAGAAAAAAGAGAATCATAGAATACAAATCATGAAATTTTTTTTACGATTTGGGGTTTTTTAGAGAGATTTTTTAAATTTTTTTTTTTAAAAAAAAAAGTTTTTTTTTTTTCTAATTGGGTGGTATATTTTTTTTTTTGTTGCGATAACCAATCACCTTTTTTTTAAAAAATTTATTTTTGTAACATATATATATATTAAATTTCTTTTGGTTTTAGAATTGTTTATATCATCACACACAACTACAAATATCTTTGAAACACAAAAAAAAAAAACAAAACAAAAAAAAAAAAAACAAAAACCACCAATCAATTAATATAATAGAGGCACATCAAATGAAAAGAAGCCAAAGTGATTTTGCCTTGTCAAAATCATCGGAAAATAACAATAATTTAATGGCTGATGTTAATATAGATTTTGATCCTTCTCAAACTGTTGTTGATAGTAGTACTAATAATAATAGCTCAACACCAAATCATAATACACCCACTACTACAATAGAAAATAATAAAAATAAAACAACAGTAGCGGCAACAACCACAACAATAAATAATTTGACAACAAAAAATACACCACCACCTTCACCAACATTATTTAAAGAGAAACAAGATTTCAACTTTAATGCACCATTACCAAAAAATAAAGGAGAAAAAGCAGAAAGTGGAAAAAAGAAACCAAATACAATAAAATCACACTCAAATTCAGATTTGTTAGAGAAAAAGAAATACGCTACACTCAATTCTAGCTCTGATCTCTCACCCAAAAAATCTACTGGTGGTAAACTTAAATCTTGGATAAAAAAGTCGACTAGTCATAATAATCTTTTAGATGTTGATGCAGTCACTGCTATTGAAGGTGGCTTAATTAATAGTAGTAGTAGTTTAAACAATAGTAATAATCCATCGGGTAATTCATCTGGTTGTAGTAGTTTAAATTCCTCGAGTGGAATGAAAAAAAAAGAAGAATCATTTAAATCAAAAATTGATAATTTCTTTTCAATCAAAGGTAATAGAGCCAGTTTAAAATTTGATTCACTTACAGCCACCGGTGCCGGTAGTGATCCAAATATGCCTCCAACTTCGTTATTATCACCAGATATAACTAGAATTCTTGGTATTGAATCTGATGTAGATACCGATGATTACACTGACGAATCTGATTTTGAATCTGATCCAATTAAATCAAATTTAGCCTTTGATTCTGCTAGTAGTAATAGTAGTGGTGGTAGTGGTAATACTAATACTACCACTAGTACAACAACGGCAACAACAAATCAAGATAATACTAGTAACAATGTAAATTTAAATAGTGTTGGATCAACTCATACACTAACCAAAGAAGAAGAAGAAGAAGCTGAACAAGATCTTAAAAAAGCTTTAGAAAGAAGACTTATGAGAAGACCAACTGTCGCTGAATTAAAATTGGATAATATTTTATTCCAAAATGATTTCGAAGATGCTGCAAAAGAGCAAAAGAAAGTTGAAATGTAATTATATTTTTTTATTATATAAAAATAATTAATATCTATTCATTTCAATGAATAATTAATATTAATATTATTACCAATACTCCTACTACTTATATAGTAAAAATAAAAAGTTATTTGTTGGAACTAGACCAAGTAAAAAGCAATTATTTTATTCACCTTCTAAAAATAATAATGGAGCAGATATAAATAATAATGAAGGAGATGATGAAGAAGAATCTGCTAGGAAACAAAGAAAGCTAATTACAAAGATGCAAAAATTAGAAACCAATGATGATGAGGGTGAAATTTGTAAAATTTTAGTTGGCTCTTGTCAAGGTTGGAAAAGAGAAGTTGAATTGGATCTAGATCAATCTAACACCACCACCACCACCTGTTGTACTATAGACGAAATTGAAAATGAAATTCCACATTATTTGGAATCATTTTGTAAAGATAAACATAAAAATTATATAGCTTATAATCCAGACAATGATAAATTGGGTCCTGTTGTAATTAGTATTAAAAGAGAAGCTGAAAGAACCCCATCATATAGAAAATTAAAGAAAAAGAAAAAAGAAACATTAGAAAACAATAGCAATACGAGTAATAACAATAATACTAGTACTGGTAATTTAAATAATAATAACAATAATACTAGTAATGGTAGTTTGAATAATTTAACAAATTCACCAACAATGAACAATAATAGTATAGTATCAAAGACATATATAGAATCAACTGAAAGAAAATTTAAAACTATTATTAGAACCAAAGAAGGTGAAGATAGATTTTATTTATCATCAGGTAAATCATCACCTCATGAATTAATTAATACTATAAAATCATTTTATCTATCTGAATATTCAGATTTGACATTTAAAAAAGTACCCAATAGATCAGAGAGTAGAAAACTTTTACTTCATTGGGAATCTTCTCAAATGACAAAAGATTATAAAGTTGGTTTACTTTATAGAAAGAATGGTCAAGTAAATGAAAATGATTTCTTTTCAAATATTGATGAAAGTAAAGATTTGCGTGAATTTCTAGATTTTATTGGTACAAAAGTTAAATTAAAGGGATGGGAAGGTTATAAAGGTGGTTTAGATGTTAAAAGTATTTATTATAATCTATTATTATTATTATTATTTATAAAAAATACGTTCTAATATTATTTATTTATTTTTAAAAATAGATGATACAACTGGATTACATTCAATTTTTAATACAAGGGAGTTTTCAATTAATGAAACAAAAAAATTTAAAGTTCAAATTATGTTTCATGTATCAACTTTTCTTCCCTACTATCCAAATGATTTACAACAATTAGAGAGAAAAAGACACATTGGTAATGATATAGTTGTAATTATATTTCAAGATTCAAATTGTTCTCCACCTTTTAGACCAAGTATGATAAAATCTGAATTTAATCGTAAGTTTTAATATTATAAAATCTCTCTCTCTCTCTCTTTATTTTAATATATATTAATTGATATTTCATTTAGATGTATTTATTGTTATTGAACCAGTAGAAAAACAAAAAGAAGATGAAACAACCCGATACTCTGTTTCAGTTACATTTAAAGAGGGAGTTTCAACATGTCAACCAACATTCTCATCGTCTAAGGTATGGAAAAAAGATAGTGTGTTTTTGGAACACCTCATTGTAAAATTGATAAATTCTGAAAAGGCCTCTTATTATTCCTCTTCATTCTCTGAAAAAATGAAAAGAACTAGATTAAGTCTTTTAAAAAATATCGTAAAAAATCTTCAAAATTGATAAATAAATATTGTTTTGTGATCTTTTTTTTTTTTTTCACACACGATCAAAATGTATTAAACTTTATTGTTCCTAGAAGAAAAAAAGGTTCACCCACACTAAAGTTGTTTATTTATTTATTATTTATTCATTTACTCTTTTAACTATTTATAATAGATCAAACAAGAATTCTATGAATTTTGATTGAGTTACAACAAAAATATCTTTTTTCTCTTTCCATTTTTTTTTCTCAATCTTCATATTATCGATTGGTTGTGGGGAAAAAACACATATAAATGATCAAATTGTTGAGCACATGATACAACGTTTGCATCAAAATTTTTTTAAAAAAATTAAACATAAAAAAGATGCCTCCCACGCATTGACTCCCCATTTTCGTCACAAAATTTGAGAATCCTTTTTTTTTCAAAATTTTGTCTACGATGATTTCTTTCACATAATAGGGTTTTTTTTTTTTTTTTATGAGTGATTTTAAATTTACACAGAAAGATAGTAATATTAATAGATAGTAGTACAGAGAAAGAGAGCGATAAAGATAAGAGATAGAGGAAAATACAATTGTTGTGATTTTCAATATAATTATCTCTGTTAAGATAATTTACACACATACACACACACACTTTTTCTTGTTTTTTCGCACACACACACAGACACAGACACACTTTTTATAATCACATTTCAACCCCCCCAACAACTCACTTTACTCTCAAAACAACTCACACATAATCACATCACATACACATAAAATATTTATTATTATTTAATTTATTTGTATATATATTATATAAAAAACAGCAACATATCAATACAACAATACAAACACATCTATATAATTCTTATCTATGTAATTAATATTCTTTGTTTCTCTTTTTTCACCTTTTTTTAAAATAGCGATCAAAAATGTTGTTTACTCGACATTGTAATAAAAGATTATTAGTATTTATTTATTTAATAATATTACTGAATAATAGTATAATATATGCAAATAATATAGAAAAAGGTATATTTTAATTATCATACATGCTTAGATACTATTTAGTAGTATGTACTAATGTTAATAATATTGAGCAGCTACAGCTACAGTTACCCCATCAACAAAACCAATATCATCAGCAACAGCTACAACAACAACAACAGCAGCAACAGCAACATCAACATCAACACCAACACCAACACCAACACCACCATCAACAACTACGGAAAAACCAAGTATATCAAGTTTAGTTTTATATCATAATTATAAAAGTATACAAACACCGAACAACTGTACAACAATATATGGTTTACTTTTTAAAAATGTTGATAATGTATTAGCTTCAAATATAAGTTTTGCAAAAAGTTACTCTTGGGAGATTATATCAAAGGTATCTTTAGACAAAGAACATTTTATTAGATTAAAAGTTAATCCACCTGTAAATACAATCGATTTCATTTTAACTTTTTCTTATAATGTCAATTCTACAATTAGACATTCATTACCTCAATCTTGTCCAGGTATATATATATATATATATATAGATACATTAGCTTTAGTAGTCGTAGTAGTGTCGTACTAATCATTTCTTATTTTAGATTATTACCCATCACCATCATTTTCAGGGCCTATATTTAACTATGTATTTCATAGATATTATTCAGATTTTTCATTAGTTTTAACAAGTAGATATAGACAATTTGACGATATTTCAATGGGTCATTTTAATGTTACTTCTGGTGATTTCATTATAGCTAATTTGACTCGACAGAAATCTGCTATATTTATAAAATATCAATTGCCAATGATTTTAAAACAAAAAGACTGGAGCTTTTATTTAGATTATAGTGCACCATTCAATACTAGTGGTCTTTTTAGTTCTTATTCACCTTTATATATACCAGGTATGAAATTCATTTGGGATGATAGTAGTAGTAGCAGTAGCAGCAGTAGCAGCAGTAGTAGCAGCAGTAGCAGCAGTAGTAGTAGCAGTAGCAGTAGCAGTGGGAGTGGTAGTAATAGTAATAGTAGCGGTAGTAGTAGTAGTAGTAATAGTAATAGTAGTAGCGAGAATAGTAGTATTGGTAGTGGTAGTCATAGCTACAACAGCAGTAGCAGTAGCAGTAATAGTAATAGTAATAGTAACAGTAGCACTGAAATACCATCATCAAGTAGTAGCAGTAATAGTACAGAAACATCACTATCTAGTAGTAGTAATAGCACAGAAATACCACCATCTAGTAGTAGTAGTAATAATACAGAAACATCACCACCTGATGGTACTCCTACTATCGAAACGAATACAATTCCACCAACAGAATTAAAAGCACTTATTTATAATATAGAAAACAATCAAAATACTACAACAACAACACCAAAACCAACCACAATCACTACTAAATTACCAGAAAAAGAAAAGAATAATTTAATGTTTTTGCCAAAATATAATCCAAATACACCAGAGTTAAATGTTTCAAGTTTGATAATTTATAATTCGAGCAATAGTGTATATTTTTCATTCTTAGCAGTAAATAATCAATATTGGCATATTTCACAAATATTTATTACAAACCATCAAATATTAGAACCAATTCCATTTGCATCAGCTTTACCAGTTGTAAAATATAATAATGGCAGTACATTGTATCTTGGTTATTTTAATCAATATCATATTTTTGATAAAAAAGGATTGACCTATACTACAAGTTTTATAAATGTTTATTTTAATTATTCATATTCACTTAATTTGGGTTTCTTTAATAGAACGATTCAATCTATAGCTCGTAAGTATAGTTTTTTAATAATATCAATATATCCTTTATATACTATAGTAAATATTAATAATAATATCTTTTTATTTAGAACCAAATCCAAATGATTTTATTCACAAGTTTAATTCACTTTATTATACAGTCAAAGTTGAAGATTTAGAATATCCAAGATATATAGTTTCAACAATGTTTTTTAATGTAACAGTGAGTCATGCAAAGGATGCTTCATTAATAGAATATGGTGTTCAACCGTGGTTATCCAATAGACATTTGTCTTATCCTTTTGGTTATTCAAACGGAACTGTTTTAGACTTTGTATCTTCAATCTCAACTTTATTCCCAAGATATTGTTCAACAAACTTAAATTATTATGTTGCTAATATTTCATCTTCATTTAAAAATATTAATTCTTCTGTAGCAACAGGTAATTATATTTCATTATTTATTTATTAATTTATTGTCATCATCATCATCAACTAATAATCGTTATACTTTTTTCATGTTATAGATGAGTTACCACCAGTTTTACATTCAATTTCATTTATTCTTTTAGGTCAGATGAATTTAATTATTCGTATAAATGTATCAGATGATTACTCAGGTTTTCATAGTTTGGTTATTAAAGATTTGGTAACAGTTTCCCACATGGATATTGTATCTGGAACTTTCCAAAAAGGTGTATTTGAAGCTATATTCAATTATTATGATAGGGAATCAAATATTTATTTATTAAGTATTCGTGATAATGTAAACAACACAAAATCTTTTGAATATTTTATTGATTTACCAATTAAAAGTATGTATACTCTATATTATGTGTTTATACATATATGTATATTAACAAATTTCTTTTTTTATTAGCTGATTATGGTACATTTACAACATTTGAATTTAAATATAATAATATAGATTTACCAGATACAGAGCTTACAAATACACTTTATTTTAATTACACAAATGCAAATCCAAGTTTTACACCTGGTTTTAAACTAATATATAGTTCAAATATTGGTGTTCAATTAGATTCACTTCAGAACTACGATAAACTATTATGGAACGATGACTTGAAATTATTTACATTGGATTTTAAAATGCCACCCAATTTAATGCCTGGAGTATTGGAATATTCTTTTTTGTTTCAAACTCTCAAACTTAATCCAAATTCAATATCAATAGGTGATAGTTTACTAGTTGTTAGATCATCAAAAAGTATGTATTATAGAATTATATTACTTTTTTTTATTTTATAATTAACAACAATACTACTACTCTAAAATAGATTCAGATCAAATGCCCCCAATTATAACAAAAGTAAATCAACTTGTTACAAACATTACAAAAACAAAAGAAGGATCAACAAAAACAACAATGGGATGGGAGATTACAGTTACAGATCAATCATTTTTAACAGGATTTGTTCATGTAAAAAGCGAATATGATTTAATCGGATATAAATTTAATTTATCAACCAATAGTTCAATTTTAAAAACCAATGAATCACTCACCTATCATATTACATTTTCAACCTTTGATGGAATCTGTAGAAATCAAACCTATCGTATATCACATGTTTGGTTATCAGACACTAATCAACAATATTCATCAACAGATTCACCAAAACTTGTAAATCCATTTTTCAAACTCTTTTCACCAACTCTAGATTCTTTGTTATCAATTCAAATCAATTGTTCAAGTAATGATACTCTACCACCTCAAATCTCATCATTTACTTTTCCATCACAGCCTGTAGATGTTGCTTCTGATGATAGAATTATCCATATTGGATTTAATGTAACCGATAAAGAATCTGGTGTATCACTTAGACATTTACCAATTATTTATTTAGAAAACTCAAGTGGTGATAGATTAGAATATCCAGCAACTATTTCTTTTCCTTCTTCATCCTCCTCAATAGGTAATGGGCCATCACTTGTCAGCTACAATACACCCATAGAAATACCATATGGATTTGGTTATCCAAATGGAATACTTTTATCAATTTATGGTCTATCAGATAATTGTATGAATATTTTTGGTTATTCTGGTATTATCAATTCAGAGTATCCAATTATTCAAGTGAAATTTAATTCAAGTAAACCAATTATTGAACATTATTCACCAATTACAGAAAGAGGTGGTGTTTTAACTTTATATGGAAGACAATTTGGTCTTAGCTCAGAGAATGCAGTGATTCAAATCGATTATCAAGATGGAAATGGTTTTCAAAATGTTCCAGCCTCATTTGTCACTGGTATTGTTATCAAAGTTGATGTTGTTAAACCAACCATTAAGCCATTTAATGTTAAAGTTATAATTAATGGTACAGAGTCAAACACCATTGTTATTACACCTCATCTTGGCCCAGATGATTCAACCGATGATGGAATTTTCACTTGTCCAGGTGATCCACCCTGTGGTGGTCCACTAAGGGGTGAGTGTGATATTGAAAGATGTAAATGTTATGATGGTTGGACTGGTGTAGATTGTACTTCAAATCCAATTGACCTCCAAGTTCCCTATGTAAATACTGAAAAACCAACTGTTTCTCTTGATGAAAGTTTTAGAACTGCCGTTATGTCTATTGTATCTTTACGTGAAATTGATAATAGAAATGATATAGTAAGAGAAGTTTTATTTAGTAAAAATTGGGATTGGTTAGATATGAGTACAGCATTGACACCAAATCATCATCTTTATATGACAAACTTTACAATTGAAGATCATGATGTCTTTATAAATGTAACAACAAGATGGTATACTCTTGCCACCGATGTAATGTTTGCCAATCGTTTCTTTACAATGAAGCCATCTTCAATGAAATATTTTATTAAAATGTCAAAGTATCCATTCAGAAATGCAACAAATCACTTGCAACTGGTATTTTCTAGCTCATTGGAAACCACTCAAAAGAATGATCTTTGTTCAGTGAAAAGATATGGCGAAGAATCTGTTGTCACTGATTATATTAAACTTCAAATCAATGACAATTCTCTTTATGCAAGGTATATAAAGAGAGGAATTTTGGATGGTAAAGTTGGTGTAATTTCAAATACAGTTTTGGATTCGCAAATGGGTGGCTCAATTAACTCATCTCATTTTATTCAATCTTTTATTGGAATCAATATACCATTTTACAAGTCAACTGTTGAAATTGATCCTGATTTTACAATTATCTCTGAAACTTTGCCTGCCAAAGATTATGTTGGTTCTTTTTGTACCTCAAGTCGATTTTCAAATCGTCAAATAGTTGGAATTATTGTTGGTATTGTCATGGCCGTACTTGCTATAATTTTAATATCTGGTTATTTTATTTATAAACGTTTTTATAAGTGTAGAATTTTAAATGTTAAAATGAAGAAATTAAAAGATTAATATAATAGTTAATTTAATAATAACAACAAATAAAATATTTTGGAATTTTACTGATTATTATTTATTTGTCTGTTTATTACTATTAAAAATAATTATATGAATGAATAATAAGAATAATAATAATAATAATAATAATAATAATAATAATAATAATAATAATAATAATAATAATAATAATAATAATAATAATAATAATAATAATAATAATAATAATAATAATAATAATAATAATAAA
>AJWJ01000225.1:0-36202 GCA_000277445.1 Polysphondylium violaceum
CCGTTATTAAGAGATATTGAATTATTTCCAAAAACGGTAATGCGTTTTGCATTACAAAGATGTAATGGATGGAAATCCTCACGTTAATCATTGCGCATTATTTGGCATGATTTTCAAAACATAAAAACTTTAAATTTATAAAAATAAAGATTCTTTGGTTTTTATTCACCCATTGTAAACATACACATATTATCATATTAGATATCTTGTAAGATAGACAAACCTCCTCCATCTATAATACAATATATATGATCTACACCTTATAGATCATCCATATTTTATTAAAAAGAGGTGAGGAGGGAGAGCGGACTATGTGAAGTTTAATTTTCCCGATAAAAGAGCTTTATTGAACAAAAGATTTGCGCATGCTGGGAATCGAACCCAGTTCGCATCCGTGGCAGGGATGCATCATACCACTAGACCACATGCGCTTTGGTATGAAAATAATAAACCCTCACACTAATATATAATAAATGATATTATTTAAAACATTTTGATAAATTCAAAAATCATAAAAATAATTTTAACTTTTTTTTTTTCCGGAAAAACAGAGAACCTATAATTAAAATTAATTAGTTTTTTTATCCAACAAAAGTTTTCAATGTTTCGTTTTTTTTTTTAGGGGATCATATCAGATCTGAAAGAAAAGATGAATACTAGTAAACAAAATCTTAAAAAGACCCCAGACCCTCTTGTAAAAAAGTCAACAACAAATGTTAAAAAACCAACTCCAACAATAGCTAAAGCAACAACAAAATCAACTTTAAATACCCAAGTTAAAAAGCAAGCCTCAGCCTCTGCTTTAAATAAAACTGATATTCAAAAAGAATCAAAGACAATAACAACAAACACTAAAGTAGATGATGGTATTTATTTATTCACTATTGACTGACAAGACAAAAGCTCGACATTAATCATTAAACATAATATAATTTAGATGACATAGATTTAGATTCATTGTTTCAAAAGAAAAAAGAAAATAAGATAGAGGAAACAAAAAAACGTAAAGAATTGAAAGAGGCAGAGGAACGAGAGGCAAAGAAAAGAGAAATGAGAGCTAAAAAAGTCACTCATGATGACTTTTTTGATAGTAGAGGTGTCAATATTAAAGAAAGAAAGACCGTTGACGGTTTCCCCGTTTTCACCGAAGAAGAACTTGGTTTAGATGTTTGGGGGGAAGGTGGTGATACTGAATTATGTCCATTTGATTGTAAATGTTGTGTCTAGAGTGTGTATGAATCAATAGGTTTTCATATACATACATTTACAAGAAAAAGAAGTACAGTAGCAGTTCAAAATCATACAACAGGTTTAATTTATCTCTATACAAATTGGGGGTAGAGTATTACAGCGCATAAAGGAAGAGCTTTGTGGACACATACACACATACACAATAATGATGATGTTTCTTGAATGGTCAATAAAACTCATATTATTGCCTAGTAAATCACTCCATTGTCTTTGTTGTTTTTTTTATTATACAAACAATCATATTTTTGTATTGTCTTTGAATGCAACTTTTTCTATTTCGTGTTTTCAAAGATAATAGATAAACATTTTTGTATTTTAATGCACTTATCAGTATTTAAACACTAGAGTTGATCTATTTTTAAAAGATCTTTATACAATTGTGGTTTAAAAAATATGGAGACCATCGTTACATTTTGTGGACATTAGTTATAATCCATTATCAAATATTCAAAACTTTTCATCATTTTATGGAGAGAGTTTAGATGCATTGTATTTCCCTCCTATTCCTCGCTCTAGTCTTGGGTCCCTGAAAACCAAGACATCAAAATACCCAGATTTTTTATAAAAAATCCAATTATTATTTATCTATTTTAAAATATAGTATAGTTCACCAAGAAGTAAATTTACTGTAAATGAATTCAAGTTACCTAAGAGATTACAACTTCCCTGTTGGCATTGTTCTTTTTTTTATTAAAGAATATTTATTGATAACTATTATATTCTTTTAAAGTTTCCAACTTTGAGTGGCAGTGTAGGTTATTCTTTTGATTTGTAAGTACTTATATTTTAATTAATAGCATAAGTCGATACATAAGGATTTTGCCAGATGTTAACCACTTGATTTCTTTAGATATCCATTTCGAAGAATAGAAGTCTCCAACTCCATATTTTATTTCAGAGATATTGGATTCCCAGAAAAATGTTCAAGATTGAATGAGCCGGGATCAATATCTAAAATGAACAACAATGAAAGAGATAAAGTATTAATCTCTTCAATCACTGAAGAAAGACAATTGTATTAATAAACTTATTTAATTATAAATAAAGTGAAGAATTCTTTGTACCTGTAGAGCCTGTTTTAAACCATTCTCTTAAAACTGGTACAAGTGCTATAATCTCATTTGCAAACGTTTCTTTTGATTTCAAATATCTTTGATACTCTCGCTCCAATTTCTACCACCTAATCCATTATCATCATTTTCAATACCATCTAGTAGTAGTATACAGTAGCTATTCCAATTCTCAACCTTAAAGTCAAGAGTCAAGCAGCGATGATAATTCTAATTCACAAGGACAAAGAGGCACTACCACCACAACAACGGTCAATCCATCCTCGACATTGATGAACCAAGCTCAAGCTATTTATCTATTGTATTTATTTTAACCTTTATTGTAGTTATCATTGTTTTTCATTTTACATTTTATAATAAAAAGTAGATATAGGGGAGGCCAATCATAGCCTCCCAAACTAAATCTCCATCAATTTGATTCACATAAAAATTTATTTGAAAAAAGAGGGTCCCGATATTTTTAAAAATTTGATTAAGATTATTTTTGATTTTTTCAAACTATTTTTATCACCCAATGTTCACCACAACAAATCATGACATATTTTTGTGTAACACAACAAGATCTTTGAATCAAATCACTGACCGTTGGATTATTTTTTTTTTGATATTTAACACTTGTGTAAGAGCTGTTCATTCTATTTTTTACTCACTCTATACAATGAAGAGCTTTATTTTATTAATTTTATCTTTATCTTTATTGATTTCTGGTAACTCCGCTATCCCTCAAACTCAATGTAGCTATAACTAGGAAAAAATAATTCTTTTAATTAGATTTTAATTTTAAAAAAAATGATAAATAAATATAGTTGATGCATTTATTGCTTTAGCTAATAAAGCTTCGTTGGATACATCATCAAGAACAATAGATAATGTTTGTTTATGGGACGACGACCTAATTCAATGTCATGCTGATACCATTACATTTCTATCATTAAACTTTACTTTGGCCCAAACAACTGTTTCTCCATCAGAGTTTGCATTTCCAAATTTGACCGACTTAAACTTAAAGAGCACTAAATTAACAGACAATTTTGCAAATATTCTTTTAAGAGACTATTGTATTAATTTATCAAGTTTGTAAGTTTTAAAAAAGATAGTTAAATACTTTTTTGAAATATATCAATTTTCTACTAATTCTATTTATTTACTACTAAAAAGATCTTTAATAAATTGTGATTTACAAAATATAACAATTACAGAAAGGAGATTAATAAACTTAAATATAGATGAGAATCCATTATCAAATGTTCAAAACCTCTCATCTGTAAATCACCCAAACTTTTTCTCTGCAAAGGGAACCCAAAATGAATTTACTCAATGGGTCAATGATTTACCTTCTACCTCTTTTTTTGACGGCCTTGACATCAAGACTTCAAAATACCCAGATTTATCTACTTTTGATTCAATTCAATTTCTGTAAATATTTACCTTTTATTATATTTAGATAATCAAATTATTAACTATATTCAATTTAGAAATATTGAACCATCAAGCAAATTGACTCAAAATGAATTTAAGTTACCTAAAAAGATTGGCTATTCTATGTATGAATGATTTTTTTAAATTTTTTTCATTAATATATATTAATCCATAATATCCATTTTCCATTTTATATAGTGGATTTAGAAATAACCAATCTCTTTTAAAGTTTCCAACTTTAATTGGTAGTGATGGTCACTCTTTTCATTTGTAAGTATTTTCTAAGCACTATAGTTAAAATATAGTTTTACTTATTAACCTTTTAAAATTTTAATTCTAGTTATTTAAGCAATATTAGCTTTTATGTTACAGAACCACTTGATCTCTCTAGATATCCATTTTCAATAATAAGTATTGATGATTCAACATTTTCACATTTGGATGGCAGCTTCCCAATTTCAAAATTCAATACTTTAAAAATGGAACATTTGTAAGTTTTTTATTTAACCTCTTTATAAATACAAATAGATCTTTATATTAATATAATAAATTAGCCAAATGACAAAAAAAAAAGGAAACCTTGCATTAGACTTTAATGTTCTTAAAACATTGCCTGTGGCTTTGCTTTATTATAATGAATTTACTTCAACTATTCCATCAAATATTAATTTTTATGACGGTGATTTAATGGCTACTCCTATTAATGATGTATTTTATAAAAATAGATTAGATATATCCTCAAATCAATTCACAGGACCTATTCCAAAATGGTTTTGTAATGTTAAAGCCAAGTTTTCAAACAACAAATTCAATGGTCAACTCCCAAGTTGTTATACTTGCCATTTAAATCTTAGTTCCACATGGGATGCAATTTTCCAAAACAATTTTGAAAATGTTCAAGATGGAATGAGCATGGGTCAATATCCAAAATGTACAACAATGAAAGTAGATCAAGTATTCATCTCTTCAAACACTGAACAAGGACAATTATATAATTTTAATATCAAAGGCACTGATTTGGGTTGGGAGAATGGAACTGTTACCATTTTGGGAGTCCAATTTGAGGTTACTGCCTATAAATACAGTGAATGGTTCTATATACCTGTGGGATTTGGTATAGTTGATGATTCTCTTAGAATTGGTAATACTGCTTTGGTGAAATTCCAAACTGGACCAACCTTTGAGTTTGATATTTCAAATATTTTTGATGACATTATACCAGCTTCACCTGCATTCCCTCCTAAACCATCGTCATCATCTTCATCACCATCATCTAGTAGTAGCAGTAGTGATGACCAAAACAGTAGCTCATCCGATTCTCAAGATAGTTCCGATTCACAAGGACAAGGAGGTACTACCACTACTACCACTACCACAACAACAGGTAACACCAATCCATCCTCAACAACAACAACAACAACAACTACTACTCCATCACCCACCAATGAACCAAGCTCAAGCTTCAAAATTCATTTCTCTTTTGTATTTATTTCAATCATTACCTTGATTGTAACTATCATTGTTTAAACAAATAAAAATCAAGATATTCAAAAATGAGGATTGCAGAGGGCAGTTGTGTGATTTTTTTTTTCTTTTTTTTAATTTTTTTTTTATAAATTATTTGTTTTAAATTTTACACATTTATTTATTGTTCAGAAATAGTTGGGGATCGAAGTAACTGTCCTCTCTTGCCTCACATTTCTAAAACTCTGTTAAATCATTAATTAAATCCCAAGAGCAAATAAAATTCTCTAATCATGGGATCACAGATAATTTTAATTAATTTTAATTAAAAAAAAGACTCTTACAATGGATCCAAATTATTTCTATTTTTTTTTCTTTTTTGGAAAAAAGATGAGAATTGTAGAAATGGTTTTAAATAGTTAATCTGCTCTAACCACTAAGCTATATCATCAACACCAATTAATTAGCATTGATAGATAAGAGGAATCGAACCTCTGTCTGAAACAGTGACAATGTTAAAACGAAGGAACCATTATTCCCGGGCCTCACCAATCAAAAATATGTCTTGCAACAAAATTAAAACTTTTGATTGTGAAATGTTTTTTTTGTGATGGGTATTTTTTTTTTTTGTCAATGTAATTTTTTGATTAGATTTGATTTTTCATGAGATATCAATAAAAGGTATCATCTAATTTGATGTTTTTTGTTTTAAAAAAAAAAAACGAGGATCGCAGGAATGGTATTGGTGTTTATTCTGCTCTACCAACTGAGCTACCCCGTCGATGCTAATTAATTAGCGCCAACAAGGATAGGGATCGAACCTATGACCTGAACATTAAAAATTGTATTAAACGAAGTAACCATTATCTCATGCCTCGCCAACATATGACATTCATCTTTCCCCAAATAAACCATGACACTAGTCAATGTTTTTGATTGATGGGATTCTTTTTTTTTTCTTTTTTTTTTTTAGAAAAAATTTTCTTGATTTGATTGGGTGATTTGAATCATTTTAGATCAAATAGAGCGGTGCTCCTACTAAACCCTATTTAAATGGATACTACCGAGATGAGTAAATTTTATTTTATATGGAGAAATAAAGTTTTACAAAAAAGGATTCAGAGATACAATCATTCCATTTCCTTTAGATATAATGAAAGTACTGTACCCTTCACTATAGAGAATACGATTGGCAGGTTTGATAGCTTTGATATATCATTACAACTACAGAGTTGTGTTGTTTTGGATTTGACATTCCCAAATTCAATTACATCTCTTTTTTTAACAGAGGTAAAAAACACTTTTGAAATAAAGCTGCCTAAGGAATCCATCCATACACTTTATTTATTTAACTACCGAGGTAGTATACCAGAGGGATTTATTCCTAGTTCTGTTAGACATCTGGTATTTAATGGGGAAATAGATCAACATGCTATTCCCTTTGGTGTTGAGAGAGTAGAGGACATAAATGTACAATTAAAACAACAATTTTATATTCCCAATTCAGTCAAAGAGATTTCATTACTCTGTGCTAAAGAAACTGTTACACAGGGATGGATACCTGATAGCGTAGAGAAGCTAACCACAGGTTTCACACCAGATCAAGGGTTCATTCCAAAATCAGTTAAAGTATATACCAATACCTCTGATTTGAAATCGCTTGCATGTTTACCTGAATCGACAAGATCTCTTACATTATCAAACGATCATATTATTTCATCTGGTAAAGAAACAATTCCACATCATATCAAAGAGCTCGAAATAATTTCAGGTAAAAGTCTCAATTTTTTTCCATTGTTGCCAGCAGGTATAGAAAAGTTTACCTACAGACAAACAAATCAATGCATTGAAAATTTATCGATAGGTGGATATCATTCTTTAAGAAGTTTATCCTTTTCGTGCCAGAGTTTTAATTGTCTATCACTTCCATCAAATTTACAGGAGCTAAGCATATATATTACAGGTTCGCTTGCCAAAGGTCCAACTACCAAAGCCAGAGTAAATTTATTTTCAGGTAATCCTTTACCTCGTTCGTTGGCAAGATTAAGCATAGAATCATATTATTCAGAGGACATTGAGATCACATCCAATATGCTGCCTGAGTCTTTAAAGTACCTAAAGATTCGCTCTGGCGTTAGGCTATTAAGAGGATGTTTTTCAAATACACCCAATCTCTCTGAGTTGTATTTAGAATCGACTAGTCCTAAGCCAAAGGTGATAAATGATATTCCATCCGACATGATCCCACCAAGTATAACTCGTCTAACTCTAGGCCTACATCGTGCCATTACTCAAGGATCCATCCCCAACTCTGTTACCTATCTTCACATCAAACGTGGAATCACCGAACCTATGGACATTAAACACTTGCCCCAGAATCTCAGTCATCTGGTGATGGATATCCAATATTATAAATCTTCAACAGCTGTCAGATTCCCTCCAAAACTAACTCATTTCAGTTGCACAGTAAATCACCAAGGACAAGCCAGTTTGATGCCCAACACAATTACTCATCTCTGTCTGGATTACATTAAAAAACCAACAACACCACCTATAAATCAACCTATTCCCGCATCGGTAATATATTTAGCCACCAATTATCTAGACTCCCTACCCCCACATATCCGCACTCTAGTGTTTTACCGAGACCCCAAATTCCTCGATGTGGCCCTCCTCAAACACCTCGACTCACTCAAGCTGTCCACAGCTGGCAGTACTCTATGTCACTTTCCAAGCACACTAAAATGTATCAAACATTTACCATCCCACTGTATATCCAACAAACAAGAATGGCACTAACTAAGCCTAAATAAACAAAAACATATCTCTATTCTCACCCCCAAACACCCCCCTTCTGATGATTCATTATGTAAAAAAAAAAGTGTGAAAACCATCATCGCATGATTTTTTTTTTTTCTAATTTTTCATTTATTTCAGATTCGATCATCTTATTATTTAATGTAAACAGTGAACAGTGGGAGAGAAAGAGAAAAAGAGAGATCTATTGTTTGATAGATATACAGTACTACAGTGGTGTATTATAAATATAATACTTGTATCAATTGATTCCCAAAACACATTATATTGCAAATAGAGATTTATATTAATTTATAGATCAATTGTATTTGCAATCATCAGTAATAATAATAATAATAATAATAATAGTTATATTTAACAACAAACACACAACATATACAGACACACATACACATACATAGATGAATATATTTTTAGATTTTATTATCAAGGTCGGAATAGTATGGGTCATATTCTTTGTGATTATGAAGATCCTTGAGGTAATTAGCTCGTTCTATCTATATAGTTTGAGATATAGATACATTATACTAATAGAGGCTAAACAACAACAACAATAATAATAATATGATTAGAAAAGATTTAGATCAAGTTTATTAAAGTTTTTAGAAACTCATTCGATATCAATTCAATTGTTTCATATAGGATGGTCAACAACACGAATGAATCAGAGTATAATGAGATTGGCATTAAAGTTTGAGAAATTTTGGATACCTTGGTTCAAGGTTGGCAGTTGGGTCACATTGGCATTGTTGCCATTGTCTATTGGACTGTTGGTTTATAATTTGGTATTGATATATTTCCAACCTCATGAAGAGCCCATCATTAGTCCTATTGTACCCGGTGTAAATGTAAAGAGTAAGGACACATTGTATCTCTATCTATCGATTATGATTAGTATGGTTTTTCATGAACTTGGTCATGCATTGGCATCCTATGTTTGTCGATGTAAGATCAATAGCATTGGTTTCTTTTTTATATATATTTTACCAGGAGCCAGTGTAAATATGGACTATGTATGTTATATTACTACTACTATTAATGATATATCTCTGGATCTCGATATGATATTAATATTACTAATTATAGGAGGAATTACATAAATCTGGTCTTTGGGATAGATTAAAGATTTATACGGCAGGTGTATGGCATAATACGGTGTTGTGTATTATTGGTTATTTATTATTATGTACCACTCCTATTTTACTATCACCTTTATACTATTTTTCAAATAATCAATTATATGTAACATTTGTTCCAGAGGTAAGAAGAGATCTATTATTGTTGTTGTCATTGTTGTTGTAGTAGTAATTATAGACATATTAATATGATATTATCTATTAAAGCATTCACCATTAGTAAATAGTCTATCGATTGGTGATGAAATTTTATCAATCAATGAATGTAATGTTTTTAATAGAACATCATTAATTGATTGTATTTATAAAGAACTTGATCAACCTAAAGCATATTGTATAAATCAAGAGACTATGAATTGTATAAATAATTTAATTAAATCTAATCATACTGAAATGGTACGTAATAGTGTGTATATATATAAGGGTATCAATATATACTAATCAACTTATATATATCTATCTATAATAGTTGGGAGGATGTTTTGATTATAGTCAAGTATCAACGATGATGAAATGTGACCCAACATCGGTTGTTGATAAATGTCAAAAGTATACGAAATCATGTGTCAATTTTGATGCGTTTCAGTATCATGTTTTTAATCTGCGAGTCAAAGGACAGGATTTCGACTCTATTGAATCTCTATCGTTTTTGGGCACAGCTCAACAATTGTGGGACTCTTTTGAAGCGAACAATTACAGACTACGATTCAATACCTATAAGAGTAGATTAGCCAGACTGAGTTATCTCGATCTCCCCTATCATTTGTACCAATTCTTTGGCTATCTCATCCCCGTGTCGGCAGGTCTGGGTGTATTCAATGTGATATCGATCTATGGTTTGGATGGTGAATATATTTTAGATACACTGATATCTTTGATATTAGTGGGATTCTCGAGAACACCTCGAGAGTCTAAAGAAAAGTTTAAAGCAATCTTTTTAAAATATTTTATCATCTCTTGCACGACTCTATTTAGCTTTACCATCTTATATTCCTATTATAATATTTTAATATAAATACTATAAATAAATATACACTCAATCATATACACACACAATTTGTTCATTGCCGCCAACTGCTTTTAAATTCATAATTAGTCTTATTA
This sequence comes from Polysphondylium violaceum, assembly GCA_000277445.1. Classification (NCBI taxonomy): domain Eukaryota; phylum Evosea; class Eumycetozoa; order Dictyosteliales; family Dictyosteliaceae; genus Polysphondylium; species Polysphondylium violaceum. The sequence goes on from AJWJ01000225.1 coordinate 10,262, forward strand.
CATACATAGTCAAACTTTGTTTTTCTTTCAGAGTTAATTCAGATAAACAGGATAAATCTAGAAAACAATCGTGATTGCCAAAACCGCTATGTTACAAAAAGCAATTAAAAATAATTTTATTGAAAGGTAAAAAATCCATTTCATAGAAAAGGTTTAACACTCATCTGTGTTGCATTCCCCTTTGAAAAAAAAATAAAAAAAGTTAAAAAAAACTCCCAAGAGGCCTCAGAAAAAAAACTATGAAAATATATAAATATATATTATATATCTATGAGGTATATATTAACATTGACAGGTGATTCAGATGAAGGTATTAAATCAATTTTAGATGTATTCGATAGAAAATGCTGTGTAAAAGATAAAGAAAAGACTTTAAGGTTCAATAGTCACGAATACACATTCAAAACATGGGATCAATATAATCCCTTATTCCAAGTCAACACTGAAGCAGATAGGGTATACTATTATCAGTCACCATCATCAATGTATAGAGGTCAGGTTGTATCAATCATTACACATTGGATTGATTCTCATCAATCATTTAACAATCTTCGAAAATGGGCACAGATTATTGATCGATATGCAAGAGCTACAACACCAATTATAGTTGTGGGCTTTTATAAAGATCTCTACGATCCTAAAAATATATCAAGAGAACATTATTATTCTGTTTATAACTTTCCATACTATGAATTTCAAATTGGAAATAAATCAACACAAGAGCAATTTAATTTTGATAAATCAATAATGGAAATCGTTGATTACTTTTACCAAACGTAAATTTTAAAACTATAATTATCAAGTATTTTTATTGTTATTAACCGTTTTATATATCTTTTAGTTTTTTTCCAACTGTTTTCTATGATCTAATAGTTGATAAAAAAACTATTTGTAACAATAATAATAATAATAACTCCTATCCAATCACTTCAACAACAATACCTAAAAAAACAACAACAACTACAACCACTACAATAACAGTTGCAAATCCAAAACATGCATTTTTTTTTGGAACCTCAAAACCTGGAAACGAAAAAGAAGAGGATGATATAGAGAATTTACCAACTGCTTATATTAACCATAATCTTGACTCTAGTAAACAAAGCTATTATGAAGCTATATTTTTCAAAGTATTTAGAAACAAGTTGTTATTTAAATTAATCTTTACACAGATTCATTGGATACATCAAAGATACAATATCACTGCCTATAGCTTTTATTCCTCTCCTTTTAGTTTATTTATTCAAAACCAAAGACTAGATCTAGTTAAACAACGATTAGAACTACAAAACAAAGGATCAGATAGTTTATATATTTGGGATCAGTTTAGTTTTATGAATGTCATTAATTTCCTTAGAGTAAACAACAACTATCAATTATTTCAAATTGTCTATGACCAATTCCAACGATCGTTTACATTAGACAAGATTCAGTATAATTCAGATAGCGATCAAATTAGTCCACAAATCCTCGAGAGTGCAGTCATTGGTGGCAACATAGAGATTGTAAAGTTTTTGGTATCAAAAAAGTTTGAGTGCAACGAAAGAGCTTTACAGTTTGCCGTGGTGTTGGGTCATTTGGATATTCTTAAATACATTATCAAAGAAAAGGTATTTATCGTAACCCCCACTCTAATGACATCACTTCTGCAATTATCCACAAGGTATAACCGATCCCAGGTGCAGCTCTATTTGGTAAAAATTAGCCACCCCTCATTCATTAAAAAGTTGATGAAAAAATTCACTGTACAGTAGGCAAAAAATGAATAAAAAATTAGGGCAAGATTAACAATATCCATGATTTTTAATAGCAATAAAAGTTATGAGTTAACAAAATGATTTAATTTAATTATACTACTATAACAGTGGTTTTTATTTCTGAGTTATTTTTTCCAATAGATAAGAAGCTTTTATCAAATTGTATATGGTTTTTGTAATATCTTTATCTTCAAATTCATCCGTAATCAAATTGTAAATTTCAATGTTCAAACGACACTTTTGTCGATGTGATTGATTGTCGACTCTCACGCTTCACATCGAATCATTCTTTTTTGACTAGCTCGATCACACACCACTTTGTAAACGCATCTACACACCAATAAATTCATTTCACAACTGATTCTTTGGTAGAAAAGAATCTAGATTAACACACCATTTTATTCATTTATGTGTATTTTTAGAATTAATTTCACAGATTTGTGACAAGAAATCAAAAAATGATAAATTTATTTGAAAAAAATTCAGAAAAAAATAGATACTATAAAAGACCCCTTCAAGGACCTGATCAGAATGATTTAGTTTGATTGATTACATACATTAACAGAGTTATATATATAAAAAGATGTATATATTAACAATAACAGGTGACTCTGATGAAGGTATTAAATCAATTATCAATGTTTTTGAGAGAAAATGTGAAGTAAAGGTTAAAGAAGAAAATTATAATTTCAATAGATATTTGTACAAGTTCAAAACATGGAATCAGTTTAATCCCTTATTTCAAGTAAGTACAGAGGGAAGTAGAAGGTATTATCAGTCACCATCATCAATGTATAGAGGCCAAGTGGTGTCAATCATCACACATTCGATACCTTGTGAAGTCTCTTTTCGCAATATTAAGAATTGGGGTCAAGACGTGATGAGATATTCAAGAGATGGAACACCAATTGTAGTAATAGGTTTTTATCAAGATCCCAAAGATCCTAAAAATATATCAAGAGAACATTATCATTCTGTTTATCCCTTTCCATACTATGAATTTCAAATTACAAATATATCGGAACAAGATCAATTTAATTTTGATAAATTAATAATGGAAATCGTCGATTACTTTTATCTAAGGTAATTATTGTCATTTCCTCAAAATGTTTATTATTATTAACCAATATATTTTTAATCAAAAGTTATTTTCCTACTCATTTCTATGATCAAAAAGTTGAAAAACAAGTTATTAGTAAAAAGAATAATAATTCCTATCCAATCACTTCAACTACAATACCTAAATCAACAACTACAACTACAACAACAACAACTACAACTACAACTACAACAACAGTTGCAAATCCCAAACATGCGTTTTTTTTTGGAACCTCAAAACCTGGAAACGAAAAAGAAAAAGGAGAGGATGATATAGAGAATTTACCAATTGCATTTATAAACAATAACCTCAGCTCTAGTAAACAAAGTCATTATGAAGCAATGTTTTTCAGAGTATTTAGAAACAAGCTGTTGTTTAAATTAATCTTTAAACAGATTCATTGGATACATCAAAGATACAATATCACTGCCTATAGCTTTTATTCCTCTCCTTTTAGTTTATTTATTCAACATCGTAGACTCGATCTAGTTAAACAACGATTAGAACTACAAAACAAAGGATCAAATCGTCTGCATGTTTGGGATCAGTTTGGTTATATGAACGTAATTAATTTCCTTAGAGTAAACAACAACTATCAATTATTTCAAATTGTCTATGACCTATTCCAACGATCGTTTACATTGGACATGTTATTATATTTTGTCGATTACGATGAATCCTCTGACTTCATTGATAGGGGTCCACAAATCCTCGAGAGTGCAGTCATTGGTGGCAACATAGAGATTGTAAAGTTTTTGGTATCAAAAAAGTTTGAGTGCAACGAAAGAGCTTTACAGTTTGCCGTGGTGTTGGGTCATTTGGATATTCTTAAATACATTATCAAAGAAAAGGTATTTATTGTGCCCCCTGCTCTAATGAAATCCCTCCTAGAATTATCCACAAGGTATAATCATAAAAAGGTTGAAGACTATTTGGTTAAGGTCCAGACCCTCTCCACTCTCTCCTTAGCTCCGCCTCCCAACCGCTCATTCATTAAAAAGTTTATTAGAAAATTCATCTAATCCTGTAATATATAATACTGTTCTAACACAAATGTACATATGTAAAATAAATAATCCCTTTATAAATCTATCCATCAAGATATTTATCGATCAAAAAAAGCAAGATATTTAAATTTAAATTATTTCGTTTTTTTTTTTTTTAATTTATTTCATAGATGTAGGGATGTTATTAGTTAAAAGGTCGATTATATTGAACAAAAACAATAATAATATTAGTCAATGTTCATCATTAATATCATACTTTACCAATAGTTATAATAATAGTAGATTCTATTCTACCGGTGACAACAATGAACAACAACAGAAAAAGGTAGTTAGAATAGTGAGTTCAAAGAAATCAGTATCGTCGGTATCGTCAGTCCCCTCATTTATCTCTTTAAGAAACAATAGTAACAGTAGTAACAGTAGTAGTACATTAAAAGAAACAACTACAACTACAACAAGTGTTGTTACTAATAAAATTTCTAAAGAGACAATAGATCATTTTGTGCCGCTAAACAATATAGATTTGTCTTCTTCTCCCTCGATATTTTCAACAGATGTAAAAAAGAAAACGAGAAAAAGTAAAGGAAAACAAAGAGGGGCAGAGCAAGATGAGAGTAGTGTAAAAATAAATGATCAAGAAGAGCATAGAGAAAAAGAACAACAACAAAAAGAAAGTAGTATAAATACTTATTATTACAATCAAGATTCAGAGCGCATAGATTTAATAGATAAGGGCAAAGATACACCAATCATTAAACAATATAAAGAATTTAAAAGCAAACATCCAAATTCAATTCTCTTGTTTAGATTGGGTGATTTCTATGAAATGCTCTTTCAAGATGCAATCGTAGCTTCAAAAATATTGGGTATTGCTGTAAGTTGTATATAACGTTGTAGGTGGTAGTGGTAGTACTAATGAATGTAATATAATAGTTGACATGTAAAGGAGGTAGAGCAGATACACCAATGTGCGGAGTACCGTCGCATTCGGTGGATGTACATTTACAAAAGTTGATAAAAAGTGGACAAACGATCGCCATTTGTGACCAAGTAGAGGACGCAATGACCGCCAAACTAAGAGGCGGAATCATTACCAGACAAGTGACAAGAGTAATAACACCGGGCACTCTATTTGAAGACAATCTATTGAATAATTCACAAAACAACTTTCTTTGCAACTTTTTACCTATCGACATGGATTTCAGCGCACTGGACAACGCCTATACGTTCAAGAACGAGAGATTTAGTATATCGTGGCTCGACATAAGTACCGGTCATTTCTTTATCTCTGAAACTACGTTTGACAGTCTGCCCAGCGAGCTGAGCAGGATATCACCCAATGAGATTCTGTTGCCGCGGTCTTTGATTGTGCATCCACAGTTTGGCAAACTACTGAAACAGTATCATGTGACCACAGACTATAACGACTCCTTTTATTTTGCCAACACTCAATCAAAATTCACCCAAACCTTTGGCGACGACATTGATTTGTTGGCCACCTTTTCACAACAACAATTGAATTCCTCTGGATCAATTTTAAACTATATATTCAAGACCCAAATTGGTCAAATTCCACATCTATACTTGCCCCAGCTGTTCAACAACCAGCAATCTATGTTTATCGATTACTCCACCATGTCTTCATTGGAAATCACAAAAACCTATTCCGGCCATCGAAAAGGCACCCTGTTGGACTCCATTGACAAAACATTGACTTCACCAGGCAGTCGGTTATTATATTCAAGAATTCGTAAGTAGTTACAGATATTTAATAGACCCACCAAGTAACTATACTAACCAATATTGGAAAGAATCACCAAGTTTAAACTATAATGAAATTAAATCTAGATTAAATATGGTGGAATTCTTTTACAACAATACTGGTTTGGTATATGAAATTAGAAAGCTTCTCACCAAGTGTTTGGATTTAGAGAGATGTCTACAAAGAGTCTATATTGGCAAAGCAGGACCAAAGGATTTATCGGCCATTGGAGCAACGTTGGCATTTTGTTGCCAAATTTCGCAATCTTTATCACGGGTATTGAGAAACGAAAAGTCTATTGATCCAGTTTTGAGTCAATGTCTAGCAAAACTAGATGAATCAAAATATGAAGAGCTGTTGGATGAATTGTCCGCCGCTCTTGTAGACAACCCGCCATTCTCTACCTCTGACGGCGGATTTATTGAAAAGGGCTATTCAAAGAAACTAGATCAACTCTTGTTGTTTAAGGACCACAGTAGAGAAATGGTCCAATCCATAACCGATAAACACAGAGTGCATTTGAATTTCCCCGCATTGAAAATCAAACACAACCAAACACAAGGGTACTACTTTGAAATCCTTTCCCAGCAAAGAGATAAAATCCCCTCAGACTTTATCCATGTGCAAACTTTGTCCTCGCACCTTAGATACAAGTCCAAAGAGTTGAATGAAGTACAAGAGAAAATCAATATTGCTGCATTTGAGTCGCTCCAAGAAGAACAATCGATTTTCAATGACCTCTGCAAGTTGGTTTTGAAATTTGGCGAACAAATTAAAGAGGCTAGTCAAGCGTTGGCCATTATTGATGTATCTAGTAGTTTAGGTTTGCTTTCTAAAGAAAGAGTGTACACCAGACCAACCATTGTTCTCGATAATGTATTACATATTGTCAATGGCAGACACCCAACCGTAGAGCTATCAATGATCAATGGCGGAACATTTATTGGAAATGATTGTAATGTTGGTATGGGCAAAGATAAACTATGGCTCATAACAGGTCCCAATATGGGTGGAAAGAGTACATTTCTTCGTCAAAACGCCCTCATCATTCTCATGGCTCAAATGGGTTGTTTTGTGCCAGCCGATTACGCAGAGATTGGCATTACTGATGCTATTTTTAGTCGGGTTGGCTCATCAGATGATTTGTCAAATGATAAATCTACCTTTATGGTTGAAATGATTGAAACCGCTGCCATTCTTAGAAAATCAACGCCAAAATCATTTGTAATTATGGACGAAGTCGGTAGAGGTACAAGTACATTGGATGGACTATCCATTGCCCAATCAGTGGTTGAACACTTGGTGCAAGAAAACAAATGTCGTACTCTCTTTGCAACCCATTACCATGAATTGACGAATACATTTACTGGCAACGAGTCGATTAAAAACTATGCCTTGGCAGTCCAAGAACAAGACGACGAGATTCTCTTTACTCACAAGATCCTTCCAGGCGTAGCCAATAAATCCTATGGTATATTTTGTGCAAAATTGGCCGGTCTCCCCGATCGTGTGATTCAACGTTCTCAATCCATTTTATCAAATTTTGAAAACAACAAAAAACAATAAACACCAACAGCTGTTGTTTTATATTACAATCTTTATTTACAATATTACTACTTAATCTAAAATATTATTTAAAATTAATGTAAGAGTTGGAGGAAGTGGAAACGAGGGATAATTGAAGATGGAGAAATATTTTACAGAGGGTGGAATATAGACAGATTGGGAGTTTGGAATGATTGAAAATGTTGTAGTGCTTTCTACAGTTAATCTAACGAGTGTGTTGGGGAGGAAATCTGCATGAATGGATTTAATGTTGTATCCAAGGGTGAGGTGTGTTAGGTTGGGCGGGAGTTTGATTTGATTGTTGAGATCGATGGTGATGTCGGACGGCGAGGTGGAAGAGGTGGGTGAAGAGATTCTCAGTTTCTCGACAGAGTCTGGAATGTTGATGATAGAGTTGGGCGTGCAGCTAATCACAATTGATAGATCTTTGATGGAATCGGGCAGCACTTTGGGATGCAAATCCACATAGTCTAATAGATATAGTGTATGCAATGATTTGTTGTTGGGAAATGATCCAATCTGGGGCGGAGTGGATTTGGAATAACGACACTTGAGAAATGTGAGTGAGGGCAGTAATCCTACGAATCTAAATTCCTTTTGATAGGAAACAAGAGTGAGTTTTTTGAGTCTGTTGGGTAACACATTGTTGTAGATTGGTTGATTGTAGGAGTGAAGGTTCAGCTCGGTCAGGGTGGAGGGCAAAGCTCGGGGCAGAAGGCACTGATTGTAGCGTAGCATATATAAACGCTCAAGTTTGTTGGGAAGAATATCTACATCTAAAAAGAGATTATATTGATGGAGACTCAGATCAGTGACACTGCTTGGTATCACTCCGGGCGCCAATTGGAATGTATAGTACATGATCAAAACCTCGATACCGTCGGGCAAATCGCCCGCTTTGAGAGAATGGTAGAAGTCAAACTGTGTTAAATCCAATGTCTTTATATAAAGATTCCCGCTGTTTGGTAACAGGGGTCTAAAGAGCGGCTGAGTGTTTGGTGGATCCTCTTCCACCAACTTAAGTGTGTATGCAAACTTTGGCGACAATGTCGACATATTGATGCTCTTTAGCGTCCCACTGATTGTACATTCACGCACACTCGGTGGCAGCGTAGAGGTGTCTGTCAACATTCCCTGCTTTATATACAACTCTATACTGGCCAATTTGTGGGAAAAGTTCTTGTACTCTTGAGGATTGTTGAACGACAATGCACCCTTTAAAGTAACGACCTCGTTAGGTATAAACTTGACATTGTCAATCTTGAATGGCACCCGATTCATCTCTCTAAATTCCAAATGAGTGACGTGGTGTGGTATATCACCAACATTTCTAATCACAGTGTCCTTGTGAATGATGACAGTATTGACAGACTGGGGTATAAAAGACACTGAAGTATTGCAGTGTAAATACACTTTGGTCACTATATTTTGAATGTGTGCTGGCAATTTCTTGAATGAATTGATGTTTGCGTTATTGAGCACGACAGATATATGTTTACCCCTACTACCACCACCCCCACCATCACCATCGATATGTTTTAAATAATTGAAATTTCTTTCCAAATAATTGACCGACACTATTATTTCTTTGTCCCCTATCACATAGTTTCGAATTACCTTTCTTAGACACACATTTCTATATACATTATAAAACAAAAGATCCATCCCCTGCATACACAAGTAAAGGTTTGGGTCAAAAAAATTTCGATAAAAATAGAAAATTTCAATGCATTAAATATTTTTCGACATAAATTAAAAATAAATTTTTAGACTTTTACACGAGTGTATTGTGTGTCATCCTAATAGGGTTGTATGAAATTTGCCGAAAACCAGCATTTAAATGGTAACAACAAAGCTATCTTAGACTCACCAGTGTGTCTGTCTATACACACCCATAAACAGTATCTTTTTGTGAAATGTGCTCTGAATAATTGAAACTGAAATTCAGTAACAACAATTTGATCAATACATTCCAGTATAGTTATGTGATCGATCACCACATTACATATGAAAAAAAATAAAAATAAATCATCCAATCAATGGTTTTTTTAAATATTTTTTTTAAATATTTTTTTTGAATATTTTTTTTTATTTGGTGGTAATATTGGTGGTTTCCGTAAATATTTTAAATGTTTTTTTGTATTACGCTCACATATAACTAATATTATATATATTTATATATATACACAAAGTAAATTAATTAATTAAACATCTGATACAGATAGGACAGAATTTCTTTGTAATATAAATATATACATTTATATATGGATCCTACAAAAGTAATAAATTACAATTCATTAACATCATGGGATCAATATGAAGAGAAGTCAAGAAGAAAGACAATATTAAGAAATAGTAACACCACTACTACTAGTAGTACAAATAGTAATAGTAGTACATCAAATAATACAACAACAACAACAACAACAGCAACAACAACTAGTACAACTACAACAATAACAAATAATGAAAATGGAGCAAATAAAAGTATTCCACCATTTTTAATGGATGAAAAGATAAATAAGAAGTTGGTGATTTGGTATGGTGATTTGTGGAGATTAAATGTCGATTGTATAGTGTATAGTAATAATCCAACATTATCTGATAGAACTGGTGTTTCAGATGTTATATTTAAATATGGTGGATCAGAGATGCTGTCAGATGTAAGAAAAAACGGATTTGAATGTCGTTATGGTGAGGCCATTATCACTAGTGCTGGCAGGTTGCCTTGTAAATATGTGGTGCACACGGTGTGTCCGTCATACAATGCCAAGTACTTGTCGGCGGCAGAGAATGCGTTGAATAGTTGCTATAGATCTGCATTCCATCTGGGCATGGAGAACCATTCAAAGAGTATAGCGTTTGCTTGTTTGCATACTGAAACACGTTCGTATCCAACCTCGAATGGCACACACATTGCTCTCAGGACCCTGAGAAGACTATTAGAGAAACCGTTTAGTGCAGACATGCAAAAGGTGGTTCTGGTCATTGACAACATCACCAATATGGAGATCTATCAAAAACTCTTGCCACTCTATTTCCCTCGTACTAGGGCCGAAGAGCTCAACTCTCTCAACAGCCTGCCAGTCGACATTGGAGACGAGAATGGGGAGGCCACCGAAGAGGACAGAAGAATACGTATTATCGAGACACCCTCTATCCTCTTTAGAAACCCCGACCTCGACGAGGAGGAAGAGGACCAAAACAACCATTTGTCCAATATGCTGACCAAAAACTATTTGTCAAAGTCGATTGAAGAGGCAGAGTCTATTGAAGACATTGACAGAATCATCAATCCCTTTAGCAATGAATCCCTAAGCGGCAACGGCCACAATGGCACCGGCGGCAGAGTCACGCACAAAAACTCGTTTATTTTTAAAAAAGAGGATCCAGATATCGCCAAACGAAAGAATCTTAAATCGGTTGCAGCGGCAAACGATAGCGGCGAGCGAATGAAGGCTCAATTGACAAACTATATAATGAGATCAAAAGTTGAGGATCTCTCTCATATTGCCAAACTCAACTTTGCCCACCAATCATTGGATGAGCAGGGAAAGTCTTTGTTGGTCATTATTGGCTTTCACCTCAACTACAATGACAAACAACTCTTGGATCACGCACTTGTATATATTATCAAAACCATTGAACTAATCATCCAAAAAGGGAACCCATTCTCGATCCTCTACTTTCATTCAAACATGTCTTCACGCTCATCTCCCGATTTCTCTTGGCTCAAACATCTTTTAGAAATCTTTAATTTAAAGTAAGTCTATTCATCATTCATTCACATGTCTCTGCCTGTTTATATCTATATTAACATATCTAATCATTATATATAGATATACAAGTTATTTAAATGATTTTCACATCATTCATCCAACTTGGCTCCTCAAGGCCACACTGGCAGTGTCCAAAGCATTTTTTGGTGAAAAGATATTCTCCAAAATGATATATCACGATAATTTAAATCAATTAAAAAAGACAATGACTAACTGTAATATTCCCAAATCCATTTTCAGCTATGAATTTGAAAACAATCATATTACCGATTTCTCATTTGAAACTTTAAATGAAAGTATGTAAATATTAAAACAATCTCACAAAACAAAATTAAAAATGCAATAAAAAGCTATAGTAATCAAATTGATTATATCTCCAATCATCATATGTAAATATATAAACAAAACAGTGTCTTTCAATGAATGAGGGTGGGTGATGTTGACATACATGTCAAATTGCATTGTTGGTCAAAACCACACCTGTGGTGCATTAATCTATTTATTGTTTTTTTTTTTTTTTTTATAGAATTTATTTATTTTTTGTAAAACTTTTTTTTCGAATTAAATTTTTTAGCCTAAAGTCGAAGTTTTATTGTTTTTTCATTTCTCCTATTTCATGTTTGATTTCTTATCACTATATTTATGATCATCATCTTATTATTACCATTTTTAGTTTTTTTTTTTATTTTTTTCAATTTTTTATTTTTGTGTGGGTGTGTGGTTGGGAATAAATATACACACGATGAACACAAACAGATTTGTTGATGATGAGAGTGGTCAGCAGCAACAGCTACATAGCAATGATTTATATATAAACCAACAGGATTTTGAACAACCTCAACAACATCATCATATTCCGCTCAACTTACCTTTATCACCAATTCAAAATAATAATAACTTATTTACACCTTCATCCCCAACACAAGATTACCCACATCAACAGCATCAGCATCATCACCATCATATTTTTCAACAACAACAGTATTTAAATAATAGTAATAGTAGTAGTAATAGTAGTAATATTAATAATAATAGTCAGGATCAGATATATATACAACAACAATATAATAGTGAATTAAGTAATAGTAATAATAAGAATCCATTATCTTTTTCAACAGCTCCTATCAATAGAAATAGAAAGTACAGTGATCCGTCGATATTTGATATCAACGACGATGATAACAGTAGTAGAAAAATGAAGGAAAACACAGATTTAATTACATCATCAGATAATATAAATCAACAGCATCAGATGAACACTAGTCATAGTAGTAATTCGTTGTTTGATCAACCATTTATACATCCATCATCTGCATCACCACCCTCACATTGGAGAAGACAAAGTTTTCAAGAAAATGAATATCTTGAAGGCCAAGACGAAGAGGAAGGTGAGCAAGATGGTGGTGAAGATCCAGTGGATCAAGATGAAGAGGAGGAATATAAATATTTAAACAATAGTAGTAATAATAGTAAACACACTTTAAGTAGTAGTAGTAGTAATATTAATAGTAGTAACAGTAATAACAATATCATATTAAATAGTTCAAAAAACAAGATTAGATCCATGAGTAGCAGGAGTAGTGGGGACTCATTGATTAAAAAGAATAAACCCAAAAAAAATGAACAGAGAAACATGATTGGATTGGTGTCGGTAGTACTGATCATCACACAGCTGTTGGGTATATTTATGTTTTCTCAGGGATTCTTTCCAAGAAAGACATCGGTGGCGGGCTACAACTCGTTTGAAGAGTATCAGACGTCATGCACCGAAGTCAATGTTCAGGTTGCACCACAATTTGATCGAGTGGTATTTATGCTTGTCGATGCGTTTAGAAGCAGTTTTATATTTGGTGAAGACGAAAAGGGCACAATGACATTCACCAAGTCCCTGATAGAGTCGGGCCGAGCCCAGGCGTTTGTGGCACGTGCTGATGCACCCACCGTCACACTGCCGCGTGTCAAGGCGCTGTTGTCGGGCGGCATACCCAGTTTTGTGGATTTTATCAACAACTTTAATAGCAAGGATCTCCAAGACGACAACATCCTCTACCAGCTGCGACAACAAAACAAGTCTATGATTTTCTTTGGCGACGATACATGGCTAAAACTGTTTCCCGACTATTTCATCAGACACGATGGCACCACGAGCTTTTACGTGGCAGACACGGTCGAAGTGGACAATAATGTCACAAGACATTTGGACGAGTTGGACAACAATGATTGGGATGTAATGTTTTTACACTACCTTGGTTTGGATCATATAGGACATTTGGAAGGTCCCTATAGCGATCTCATGGCCCCAAAACAAAGAGAAATCGATTCCATTGTAAATCTCATCCACACAAAGATATTGGATATAGACAGACAAAAGTGGTTAAAGTACAAGAATGATACTCTACATAATCCAGACTCTGATCTCCAACCACCTCTACCTACTTTATTTGTATTTTGTAGTGATCATGGTATGAATGAGGTATGTATATGTGTATATATATAGATAGAAAGATACACTTTACTCATACATTAATAATCAACAGATTGGTAATCATGGTGGATCATCTGAAGGTGAAACATCTGCAGTATTAATATTGATGAGTTCAATTTATTACAATCAAAACAATCCAGACTATAATAACATGATGGAGAACGAAAAACATAATATCTTGGAAAGAAATTTAAATAGAGATAGAGATGAAAATGATGATAATAATAACAATAATAATAACGACGACGAAGGAAAAGAACAACAAGAACAACAAGAACAAAAAATAGAATTTCATCCACAGAGCAGAGATCATGATATTGAAATTACACCAAAGTTTTCATTGAATCAATTGAAACCCAAGGAAATTAGTCAAGTGGATTTGGTGCCCTCTTTATCCCTTTTACTGAATCTACCGATCCCCGTCAATAGTTTAGGTAGAATGATCAATGATTTATTTGAAAAGTTTATCCCCACCGAACAATACCTACGTGCCCTGGAAATCAATTGTCAACAACAAATTATAATATTGAAAAAGAATACCATCTTTTGGCGAGACAATGCACCCGCCACGCCAAAGATAGGCAAGTTGTTGGAATTGTTTAGCGAGGCACAACAGTACCACAGCAGTTGGGCATTGTCGCCCAGTCACACCCATTTCAACGAAAACGCTGCCAAGCTATACACAGAGTTTTTGAGAAAGGTACAGATTGAATTCACTTCGCTGTTGACGACATTTGACAACAATTTGTTATTGATTGGCGTGTTGTTGATTGGGTCATCTGCTCTTGTGACCCTGTTGATCACCACTTCGACCATTGGCATGAGTGAATTAAACACACCATTTGAAATCAAAGGTGCAAGCTTTGCCATGACTTTTGTCGGGCTCGTTGGCCTGATTCTTGCTCTCCATTTTGGCATTATCTGCAACTCGTTGGACAGCGCTGGCGCAGCCACCAGCTCCATCAACAATCAATTCTGTACAAATGATTTTAGAATCGGCGTGTTTAGCTTCATCTTTACCGCCCTGTGTTTGTTGATTGGCGTCAGTGCCATCTTTTCAAAAAACAATCATATCTCCAAGCTGTGGACCCTGCAGTCATTTAGTCCGCTTCAATTGAGAAAAGAGAAATACGTCATTATCGTCGGCACCATCCTCCATCTGATCAGTCTGTTTGGCAGTAGTTTGGTCGAGGAGGAGCATCTGACTTGGTACTATCTGACCACGTCGGTAATACTGATGCAAATGGCCCCACACACGCTATCGCTCGTGTCCTACTTTACCAATACCTATCACCAAAACTTTAAGCAACAGTCCACTTCGTCGTTGCGCCAAATGTTTATCTTGTTTGGCATTTTGGTGTCGCTTCGAGTCTTTAGAGTATGGAATCAGACCGGAATCAAGTGGATGGATGACCCCAGTGTGCTGGAGCAGACCTATATCGATTTTGGCCGTTTCCTTAGTACCAATGGCTTTATCAATCACTGCTGTTTGTGGTTGTTTTCGTTTGTGTCGGTTGTGGCCCCCTGTGTGTACGCCTTTGCGCTTCTCGATGAGTTACGCGAACAAAAGGGTGGAATGGTGTCCCAACTCGTTCTCTTGTACAAGGCAGTGTTGACCGTAGGCTCGGTGGCACTGTTTTCCTACAAGTGGGACTACATACCCAAGACCATCAGCGAGCCTGTCTATGTGGCTCAGTTTGTGTACCTCTGTTTCTTTGTTTTGATGTGCATCAGCTTTAGTTTCCCATTCTTTAGCAAAAAAGACAGAGTCGTGGTGGGCCTCTTGCAACCCCAATCGTGGTTCATTGTGACACTGAGATACCTGCCTTTGCTTGTGTTGGTCAATATGACACTGCTGTTCCTCTTGCTCCACAAAACCCACAACATGTTCCTCTTGACACTTATGGGCCTGATTGGACACTTTTACATAAAGTATCTCGAAGAGGACACTGGCAGACGATCAAAGAGTGGCATGGTGGGTGTCTGTGTCGGTATCTTGTGTTTGAATTGGTTGGGCCAGTTTGGATACTTTGCATTTGGCAACTCCAACTCGCTCTCTTCCATCGATATCTCGGGCTCCTACACTGGCGTGGTGGAATACAATGAAATCGTCGTAGGCCTCCTCACATTCCTCATTGGCTACACAGCCCCACTATTCTTTTTCTTTATCTCTGTCTCTTATATGAGCCGACTGGCCATCAAGTCTATCTCTAATGCCGCCACAGGCAACCATTCCAACACCCCCCAACAAGAGCCCTCACTCCACGTCACCAACATCATCTATTGCACGTCGGGTGACATCATAGCCGAGTTGCAGTGGTACTCTGTCATTGGCAGTCTGCTCGACTGCGGTATCAGATGGACCAATGTATTTGTGTTTAGTGTTTGTATCATCATACAAAAGTATCATCTCTTTATATGGACTGTATTCTCACCCAAATTCATTTACGAAGTCTTGGACGTCTCTCTAGTATTGATCAAAGCCCTCTTGTTGGCCATATTTATCATATATCTCAGATTCCTCTGTTTCATTAGAGATAAATCTGATCATAGTACTAGTACCTCTCAAAATACAAATAAAGAAGAATAAATTCATTATTATTTTAAATATAAAAACATAAAAATTCAATGAAATTGGAGGAGGTGGTTCTCATTTTGCAAATAAAACTTCTGTGGTTAAATATTTTTTAAAATAAAGATTTATAATGAATTTATTTTTTCAAATCTATAGAAATATATATCTACAAAAAAAGATATTGGCACTAAATAAGAAAACAGGAAAGGACCTCTTTGTATCTGTGGGTTATTTAAATAGAAATTTCAAATATCTTGAAAATCAAAGAGATTATGATAGCATTTGGTTACATTTAAATCTAGACAACATTGATGAATATATACTATCACCCCATAGGAATCTAGTGACCAATTTGAACGTGTATCTAACAATCTATTCATGTGAAGATGAAAGCATAAGAGAAAAATTCAGAAAAGTAATCGCTGAAAACAAGAATCTTGTCTATCTTTGTGAAGCATTTCCTAAAAGTTGCTTTATCGATGGGAGTGGTACACTACTAGAATTACCAAACAATATTGAATCCTATAAAGGATACTCTTTACAAGTGGCCAGAAATATAAAGAATCTTAAAGAGTTTTCTTTGACCTTGAATACCGACACAGACTCAAGCTTGTCACTGCCAAAAAATCTTAAATGTATGAAAATCACAGGGGATATGCACAGCCAAAGTGAAAATAGTTTAGTAGACAACTGTAAGAATAAATTAGTGTACAATTATCAAGGAATAGATAAACTATTATTACCAAGAAATAGTTTGAATAATATCTATAGTCTTGATCTTACTTATGTAACCCTCTCTAAACCTTTACAAATCGGTGATTTACCAAATGGACTCAAAATTTTGTTGTTTAAATATACTTATGCTTTACAAGAGCACCTTTTACCCAACAGCATAACAAAATTGAAAATTGTCAGTTTTAATCATCCTTTTTCCAAACAAATGCTTCCTACGAGTCTAACTAGTTTACATATGGAATCATTCAATCAAACTTTGTGTCCTTTTATATTTAATAGTTGTTTAAAAAAGCTTTATTTAAACAGCTATTATGGGGTAATTATTAAACACAGTCTGCCCTATGGCCTTGAACACTTGACAATGGGGTCATTAAATTGCTCTCTTGAGCATTTTCCACCAACAATCACTAGTTTATATTTATCTTACCGTACTTACTTTAACAAAGAACTGCCTCAACTTTATCTACCAAATCTAAGGATATTAGACATCTTTAATAATGTAACTCCAATTGATATCTCAATATTTAGCAGCAAGACATCATATTTCAAATCATTAAATCAATTATCGGTATTTATACATGATGAACAAATAGATTTATCAATGTTAACCAACGTAACCGTGTTGGATATAGATAGTAAAATTTCAAATACTAGTAACTTTAAACTTCCTCCAAATCTAGTTGATCTAACACTAAGCTTTTCAATTAAATCTTTTCATTCTGAATTGTTTCCAAAATCTTTGAAATCCTTGAAAATTAAAAACACACGATGTGGATTAACTCCAACCAAAGAAAACGAGTATTTTCCAAGTGGATTGAAATCTTTGTATCTATATAGTATGAATTCTAATTTCATTATTCCTAAATCAACAGACTTATATATAAGCTCTGTTATTCAATAAACTTACTTTTTTTCAAACAAATCAAAGATTCCTGTTTATTAATGATTTTTCACGACAAGAGGTTCATTGTACTAAGTTAATTAATTAAAGTGTTCTTTATATACTGCTGGAAATTTCTAATGCTTGATATGTTTAACTTTTTAAGAGCAC
This sequence comes from Polysphondylium violaceum, assembly GCA_000277445.1. Classification (NCBI taxonomy): domain Eukaryota; phylum Evosea; class Eumycetozoa; order Dictyosteliales; family Dictyosteliaceae; genus Polysphondylium; species Polysphondylium violaceum. The sequence continues at coordinate 28,078 of AJWJ01000225.1, forward strand.
TGAGTCTCAATAAAAGTATAGGAAAAAGAAAAATATTCCCAAGAAAAGTTGAAGGATCCCTATAAAACTGAAGATATACGAGCCTAAATCAAGACAATCCATAATGAAATAACTCTAATCAAGGATAAGATAAAAAAAGAAAAAGAATCCAAAAGAAAGCAAAAGAAATAAAGCCTCACATCAAGTCCCTGAAACTGCCCTGGTTATGAATATAATACGGTAATAGCATCATCAGATGAAAAACTAACTGAAACAGAAATACTATCACCCAACAATGGCTAAAAAGATAAAGACGAATAACATAGAAACACAAATTTCAAAAAGATTTAATGCGTAATGAACACAACAATGACTATTCAAAAGAACGCAAGAATCAAATAAGACTTTGACAAAAATTAAAAACTTATTAGAAAAACAAACTTTGTTTACTGGTTTGGCACTTATTGAAACTTTAAGAATGAGTAAGATTATAGAAAAGAGTTTAAGAAAGGGATTTGATATAAGTTCTGATGAAGAGGAAGATCATAATGGTTTTCATCAAATGCTTAGAAATGAGGTTGAATATTTGGCCAAATCTTCCATCATGTCAAATGAACAACAATCAATTGAAGTGATAGACGAAAATGCCGCCCCCCACCACTTATGTTGTCATTACAGATGAAAATGATACTCAAGAAGAAGAGGGGTTTATACATTCTAGTGAAGAATGAGAACCTTCTCATAGTTAAACAAAGTGTTTATCTTTTGATCCTGTGCAAAAATAACTCACCCAAAACTAAACTAAAAATATATTTATGATCTTTTATTTAGATAATTTTAATCAAAAAACTCTTTTAAATTATATAATTTATTATACATTAAAACAATAAAATTTACATTTCCATAATAATATATGATCTAAACATTAATCTTGATTTTAGTGTACGAGCGGCTATGGTAAAAGAGTATCTTTTGTCGTGTCCAAAGTTCCTTTTTTTTTCTTGGATTTTTCGAGAAAAGTTTTTTGATTATATGCCTCAATTTTCTTTTTTATTTTTTTCGACAAAAAAAAAATTCCTTAAACACAAAAAAATTATCAATTAGAATTAGAACAACGATGGAGTTGTTTTATGTAATCTATAGAAATAAATATATAAAAAAAAGATAATAGATATTATCAATGATCAAGAGGATCTTCAAATATCTATCACTTATTTAAACAGAAAATACAAATATCTTGAAAATCAAAAAGATTATAAAAATATTTCAATTCAATTAACAGAAAGAAATGTAGATGAATTTCTACTATCCCCTCACAGAAATTTGGTGACAAAGATATCTTTTAACATAGCCCAAAGAGATTATGACCAAGGTGATCAAGTTAGAGAGAAATTCAGAAGGGCCATTTCTCAAAACGAGAATCTTAGAGTACTTGCAGAGCAATTGGGTAAAAGTTGCTTTAATAAAGATGATGACCAACTCCAACAACTGCCACACAATATAGAATACTATAAAGGATCCTCTTTACATGTAGTGCCAAATCTAAAGAAACTAAGAAGATTCTCCTACAATTTAGACGCCAATAATAAAAATATTTTTATTAATCCAGACTCGATGCCAAAAAGTTTAAACCGGGTTGATGTACTTGGATCAATGGATAATTTTGAGGGATACAAGCTAATGGACAAGATCAATTGTAGATACACCCTATTGGAATTCAGCAACATACGCAAAGAAAAACTCATTTTACCCATTCATAATAATAATATCCATACCCTTAATCTTGGTCTTACAAGACTTGTTAAGCCATTGGAAATAGGCTGTTTACCCAACCAATTAAGAATCTTGAAACTTGACTATAATTTTCCTTTGGTCCAAGGCTTGTTGCCAAATAGCATTACAGACTTGATGATTCGTAGTTTTAATCAAGAATTAACTCTGGGAACACCTCTTCCTAGTAGTTTGAAAGTCTTAGATTTGGACTCATACGATCAACCTTTACACCCATTTGTATTGGGCTCCTCTTTACAAAAATTATCTATTCATAGCTTTACCCATCAAATTGGTGAAAATAGTTTACCCGATGGTATTCAACACCTGTCTCTGATACAATTTGATAGTTCATTTAAACATGTTCCTCAATCAATCACGAGTTTGGAGTTATCTCATCACACTTGGTTGACAAATGAAATTGACAAGCTTTATATGCCAAATTTAAAATACTTGAAATTTTTAAGGATTTTAAAAATAGTTGAAATTGATAATCAAAACGCATCAATCTTTTATTCATTAAATCAACTTTCATTTTCCATCCAAGATGCACAAACCAATCTATCATCCTTTACCAATCTCAAAGTTTTAGAGATTAGAGCTTCTGCAACTTTAAGCAATACCAGTGATATTCAACTTCCACCAAATCTAACAGATCTCACTCTATCGGCTTCATTCCAGACATTTCATTCCAAATGCTTCCCTCAATCTTTGAAATCCTTAACCATTGCAAATTCATTTTGCAAATTAATTCCAACCAACGAAAATCAATACTTTCCAATTAATTTGAAATCTTTACATTTAGAAGAAAATCTTCAAAACTATCCTATTCCTCCATCAGTAGATCTATATATAAATACAATTATTCAATAAATTACTTATTAATTATATTCTTTTATTTGTTTATTTAGACTTTCTCAGATAACAATAGGGTAACAAGGGAAGTCCAACCATTGAATGGATGAATTCTTTTACCTTCGCCAGTGATTGGATCATATTGTTCATAAATAAAACCAGTTTCTTGGAATTGAGAAAAAGTAGCATAGGCCATATTGCTTTGAAGAGAGTAATAGATATCGGTAGCAGATTCTTTATGAGGGCAACTAGATTTGGTATATTTCGTCGACAAAGAATGAATAAATAAATAATTTATATTAAACCATATAGGTCCTCGCCAATAGTTTTCATTGGTACCATAGTGTTTATCATCTACAGAGAGTGATCTAATGCCATATCTGGACCAAAGTTGACGTGGGTTTTTCAATGTATCCAACAATGGTAAAAAGTTTTTGGAATCTTCTGGAATGACACTTAAAATCATTGGGAAATAGTTGATATATCCATGAGTTCTAAAGTACTCTTTGGTTTGATTATTTGAATGATAAATAACATCTTGATAACGATTTGTCTCTGGATCCCAATGATATACTATAGTAGTATGTTTAGTAAAATATAATTAGTATATAATATAATATAATTAAGAATTAATAATACAAACAATCAATGTTTTTCAAGACTTTGTTGTAATCATTGAAATATTGTGTAGATTCAGCATCTTTTTTAAGATAATGAGAAATTTTAGAAAGTGAATTTGCAAAGAAAGCTACCCATGAAGAGAGATCAACATGTAATTCAGAATCGGTTGGAGGAGATGGTCTTGGATAATCATCCAAACCAGATGCCAAAGTATGATTGATTTGTCTACCTCTCCAACGGAAAAGACCATCTACATTGCCAGATTGAGTTTTCCAATAGTATTGATAGAATCTTTGTAATCTTGGGAAGGACTCCTTTAAAAATTGATTAATATTTTCATATTCTATGGCAGTGAGTTGATTTGATGAATGATTTTGTTTAAATAGCTCTGCGTATAAAAGTAATTTGTTTACTGCCAATAAAAGTGATGGTGGATTAGCAATGTGTGGTAATTGAAGTCTAAATTCTTTTGGTACCATAGAGGCTGCTTCTTCACCAAGAATTTGTTCTCTTGGGATCCATCCATTCTTGTCCATGATATTAAACCAATGAGATAAACATTCAATAGTGAGATCAACATCCCAAGCTGAAACTAATATTTGATGGAAACCTTCATCCCATAAAAATCCTCTTGGGAATGCTGGTCTAGATGGTGATGCTGAAAATAATGCCTATTATTATTATTATTATTATTAATATTTATACATCATTATTTAGACTATAATAATAAAACACTTACAACTGGTTTTGTTTTAACAATTTGATTTTTTTGTTCAGTAATACCAGATCCATACCAATAACCAATACCACCCAATAAATTACTAAGAGTAGTTTGAGAAAATTCAAGAGCACCTTTTGGTCTAAGTCTATATGTTTCAGATCCAAGTTTTTGATTAAATCTATATTTAAATGAATCTATATAAGAATCTCTAAGTTTATCAAATTGAGTAGAAGTAAGATCTTTAACAATAGATCCAATATCTTCAACTTGATTATTATGATTCTCATGAGAAATAAATGTAATTTCAATCTATAATAAATTTAATTAATTTTAAAGAACAACCTATATTTATAAATTAAAACAATACATACATCAAAAGGTACAGTTAAAACTCTTTGTACAATAACTATATTTGAATTATCATTGAGTTGATTTGGAAGAGTAGGGATGAATGGTGGGACTTTCGATTTAGTAGTTGATTTTTTAAGACCAATCCACTCTTCAAACGATGGTTGAAGGAACTGTTTGGTTTCTTGACTAAAAATTGAACCTACAATATCATAGTTTTCTTTGTCGTGTCTAGAAACACCATAGTAATGGAAACGAGAGAGATCTCTTTGATTTTTTAAAAAGGTACCTTTGGGAAGAGTGCTATCCTCTGGTTTTGAAAAGTGTAAAGTATAATCTCCAATTTCTGGATGGTTACCTGTCACTTGAACGTCGCCTTTAAAAGTATCATCTTGAGTTGTGACCTTGAGACCACCTTTTTTTGGCTCAATACTTTCATCTCTAATATAATACATCATAGAGAATAATGGTGTTTCTTGTAATTGATCATTTGCTGCAATACCACTAATTCTTACACTCCAATCTCCACCTTTTTTTATTTATTATTTATTAATGACCATTTCCAACTATCGATCTATGACTGATCTCCTGACTATAAACAAAATTATACATACCTTTTGAACCAGTTTTTTTTATAAAAGTTGTAGTTATATTGATTTTACCATTTGTATCTTGGATTTCTTGAACACCAAACATTTTACCATCATGATATTTCCAATGATATTGTCCATCAGAACCTTGATTAGCCTTGTAGAGAAATCTTTGAAATTGATCATTTACATTTGGTGTTGACCAAACTAAACCTGTGCTTATAGGTATTGGTGATCTGGATTTCATACCAAAATAAACATGAGGCATATAAGTGCCCCAATACAATGTATCATTTAATCCATTTTTCCCAATTGGTATTTTTGGCAAATCGCTCGTCGTACTCTCTTGTTTTTGTTGTTTTTGTTGCTTAGATGCGACAACTGTCAAACAAATGATAGCCAACAAAAGTAAACAATTTTTTGTAAAGGCACTCATCCTTTCTTAGTGATTGGTTTTATTTGTTTGTTTATAAATAAATATTGATTGATGGTTGTTAATGTAGATTGATGGATGTGCTACTATAAATATTCAGATGTGATGAAAAAAAAAAAAAAAAGCCCAATCTAACCCTCCACACTTTTTGAAAAATAAAAAAATTATAAAAATTTAAAAAAATGAACATACCCCAATATTTTTTTTTTCAATGACAAAATGTATGATGATTATTCGAATGGTGCCGCTTGATTTGATAAAAAAAAAAAAAAATTGGTGCATGGTTGCAGGTTGTAGAGCCCAACACTTTCTGAAAATTATAAAAAAGAATAAAAAAAAAATAGATTCTTTTGGAATATCTTTAAACTATCTAATATAAGTGTACATTTGTTGTAATTATTGTTCTAGATGTTGTTAGTGGTTGTTTGTTTTCATTACCTTATTTAGTATGATATTTTTGGATTTTTAGAGTCAAAATTCAAGAATGGTTGGTGGTTTAATAAATATTGATTGCATATAACTATTCTTTTCTTTATATAATAATAATTTAAATTTATTGTTTTGATTCATAAGCAGACCATGAAGCAGTTCTATATTTAATAGCTTCTTCTTTTGGATTTGAACTCTTATAAATACCTCTACCGACGATAATGACATCGGTATTCTTTTCTTTGATAACATATTCTGGAGTGTTGTATTGTTGACCCATTGAATCACCAGCAGAATTGAATTGAACACCTGGTGTCATTAAAACAAAGTTATCGCTCATGGCAGATAATCTTTCTTGGCAAATGAAGCCCATAACGGCATCTTGATTTGATTTACCCATTTCAACCATTTGGTTGGTGTATTCACCTACACACATTGATCCCTTGGATGACATTTGAGCTAAAAGTAAAAGACCAGCACCGGTGGTTTTGATGGATTCTCTAAAACCGTCAATGATGGCTGGACCAGCAACACCATGGATGGTGACCATATCGGCCCATTTGGAGATTTCGTATACTCCATTTTCAAATTGATACTTGACAGTGTTTCCAATGTCGGCAAACTTTCTGTCTTCAAAAATTAAAAAGTTGTGTTTGGCGGCAATGGCTTGGAGGTCTTTGATAAATTGTTGATCATAATCTTGGACAATGTCTACGTGGGTTTTGAGGACACAAATTTCACTGCCAATCTTTTCGGCTAAATCCAAAATCTCTTGCTTAACAGTGAGATCAACGGCAACGGCTAAATTGGTCTTTTTCGAGGCCATCAATTGGAAAAGTTTATTGGCGGTTGGGTTGGTGGCGAGCTTGGCTCTCTCTTGGAATGAAACAAATGGGGCTCTGACTGGTGCGCTGCTTGGAAGAGGGACAACGACGTTTTTATTGGCCTCTAAAAAGTTTTTAACCAACTCTAAAGTTGGACCGGTCAATTTACCGGCTTCGACAAGAGTGTTTATCAATTCCTCCATAGTGAATACAGAGTGGAGCTTGAGACCACGCTTTTCAAGCTCTTGTTTGGCACCTTGTTGACGATCCAAAAGTACAACGACGTCAGTCACTGTCAAACCAACACTATTTAAATCTCTAACTGTTTCAAGTACAGAGGCACCACTGGTGACCAAATCTTCGACGACCAATACATTGTCGCCCTCTTTAAAAATACCTTCAATGAGTTGTTTGGTTCCGTAGGCCTTGGCTTCCTTTCTTCTGACAACCATTGGAATGTTGTGGGCAATACTCATACCGGTGGCAATGGGTAAAGCAGTATAGGGTACACCACAAACCAACTCTGGCTTAGATTGAGCATACACTGTCTTGTACATCATACTGGCAATGCTAGCCAACAACACTGGACTAGAGACAGTGACTCTGAGATCTATATAAATGGGTGAAATGATGCCACTTTTTAATTTAAATTCTCCCAATTTGACTGCACCAATTTCATTGAGTTTTAAAACCAATTCTTTAATTTCTTCTTTACTTAAAATTGATGTAGTCATTTTATGTGTTATATATTATATGATTCTTTTTATAAACCTAAAAAAGAAAGAAGAACTTTAAAGAAAATGTGACCCTTTTTATAGGTTTTTTTTTAAAAAAATTAAATTAAAATTAAAATAAAAAAAAAAAAAAACGAAAAAGACGAAAGAGATCTTCCTTTGCCGAAACATTAAAGTTTATAATTCCGAATCAATGTGAAAAGTTGGGTAAATAAAATGAAACAAATAAACATAAATAACAAATAGATATAAAATAATTTAATTTGATTTGATTTTAAAATTAAAATTAAAATAATATTGATCTCATTTATTTAATTAAATTATTCATTCATATGCAAAAATAAAAAGGTCATCAGCTTTGCAATATCTCAAACTCTATAATAATCAAATTTTATATTAGAATATTGTTTATATATATAAAATTTATAAAACTATTGTATATTATGAACATATTTTATCAGAATATGCGTTTATCATCAAATATATTGCAGAGTAGCAAATATTTACATTAATTCATCATGAAATATGTTTATAATATACAATAATAAAAAATACAAGTGTATATACATACCAAAATATAACTGTAATGCACAGAAAACGAAAATTTTCGCTTTTTGTTCTTACAAAAAAATGAAAAAAAAAAAAAAAAAAAATCAAAAAAATAGAAAAAAATAAAAAAAAATCATGAGTGTAAATTTTATGTATAGCACAAAACTAGATTGAGGATTGACTTTATTTCTTTAAATAGTTGATAAAAAGTAGAGTTCTACTGATTCAGTAATTGTAGAATTAAAGTCAATATTTGACTGGTCTTTTGGACG
>AJWJ01000226.1:0-36201 GCA_000277445.1 Polysphondylium violaceum
AAAAATTGAAGAAATGAAAAGAATTGAAAAAAGAAGATTGGAAAAAGAAAAACTTGAAATTGAAAGAATGGAAAAAGAAAGACTTGAAAGAGAAAGACTTTTAATAATGAAAAAACAACTTGAAAAAGAGAGACATCAAGAAGACTATTCACTAATGTTTGTTGGACAAGATAGTATGATTAATGATGATAATATTTTCGATGATCAAGAAGACGATGACCAAGACGAAGATGATCAAGAAAGACAAGATCAAGAAAACTTTTTAAATCTTGGAGATTTATCATCTCAAAAAATTGAAAACGAAGAAGATATTGAAGATCAAGGTGTACAAAAAGACATTAAAAAACCATCATCTTTTAAGCAACAAACAGATGATTTCAAAGACTCTTTTGAATCATCTTTAGCCCCCAATGCTCTTTTATTAGGTGATGAAGAAGATGGCGAAGAGCAAGATAAAGATAAGCCAAAAAAAGATATTGCTAGTAAATTTGGTTCCACTCATAAATTAAATGAGTCCAAGATTGGTTTATCAAAAACTTTAAGAAGCTCTGTTGCTAAAAAACCAGCTGTTCCTTCTAGATTATCTGTTGCTGTAAAGAAACCTGCTGCATCTAGACTTTCAACTGCTCCATCTAGAACCTCAATTGCTCCATCTAGAACCTCAATCGCCCCATCTAGAACCTCTGTTGCTCCATCAAGAGCCTCAGTCGCTCCATCTAGAACTTCTGTTGCTCCATCAAGAACTTCTGTTGCTCCTAAAACAGCTAGAGTTTCAACGGCCCCTAGAACCTCTAGAGTTTCTACAGTCCCTAGTAAAGCTGATTTAGATAGTAGATGGAGCAATAAATTTGCTTCTTTGAATACCACTACAACCAACAATGATTCAAGTGTTCTAGGTAATTCTACCACAGGGACCTCTAGAAAAAGACCAACTTTAACATCTTTTGATCAAAGCAAAGTAAGTTTACCACTAATTTTTATTTATATGATTGTGGTTATTATATTATTTCCAAAATACTAACATTAAATCATAGGTCCAAAAAACTACATCTTCCGATGTTGCCTCTACTTCATCAGTTTCTAAATCAACCACCATCACCGTAAACAGAGAAACCATTCAAGACAAAAAAAAGAAATTGGAGGAATTAAAAGCAAAGAAAGCACAATTTAACTCTACATTAATTACAAAACCCAGTATCTTGTCATCATCTTCATCTCTTATTGGTACTCGTGTACTTTCAACAACCGGTCCATCAGCCCCATCGACTCGAACACTTAGAACCTCTACTTTACCACCAATTCCAAAACCAACACCAAGACCCGTTACTACTACCACCACTACCACCACTACCACAACATCCTCCTCTTTAAGTTCCAGACCAGCATTTTCAACATCTTCAAAGGTACCTATTCCTAAACCAAGTAGCTTGACTGCCAAAAAATTATAACTACATTCCAACTTTAATTTTATTCATGTATATAAGTTCACATCCCAACTTTTCTCTCTTTTTGCTCAACTAACCAACTCAACTATTATTATTATTATATTTTCAATTTTAAATAATTCGAAATTCAATAAATAACTATTACCACCTAAACAAATAATATAAATAAATAAAAAAACCTAAAAGTTTATATTTTAAAAACATATATCGATAAATATATATATATCTATATATGTAGTATATAAAAAACGCCATTTATTTGTTGTTGTTATGATTTACCTATGAAATGGTTTGAAAAAAAGGAGATATGGTTTACTTTTTTGATAATAATCTTTTTTAAATTAAAAAAAAGATATGTAAAGTTTATATAGAAAGAAGGATAGAGTATCTTTTACATGATGGTTGATGGATTGCGAGATGATGATTGAGAATAAAACAAAAAAAAAAAAGATTAATGATACAAAAGTTGAAATCTACAAATATAAAAGTTGGGGGAAATATATGGGATGGTTAAAAGTATTATGTACAAAACTCTAAAGTAATTGAAGGAAATCCACTAGAGGTGGTATCTTCGTAAATAACTTTTCTTAATCTATTTGATAATTGCTCTGGATCTAAACTATTGTTGTTGTTGTTGTTATTATTATTACTATTATTTGATGAAGCGAGTGGATCAATATCATTTGGTGGAGTTTCCATTCCATCACCCGGTGCTGCCCATTCATTTGGTGGTGATAAAGGTGGTGAAATTAAATATTGTCTAACTGGGAATGGTGGTAATAATTGATATTTGTTTACTGTTTCTGTTTCTAATCTCTATATTATCATTATTAATATATATTCTAAATTAATATTATTGAATACACTTACCTTTCCATAATAAATTAAAATATTTGTAGTGTTTATAAAAGTTTGTCTTTCTATCAACATTTTACAGAGAGTTGATTCATCATGATGTGAGAAAACCAATATAATTGAATTGAGTATTGAAAGATATCTAAGTAAAAGAATATTAAAAGAAGAATGTAAATTTTCATCGCCCAACAATGAAATTAATAATTGTGCTCTTTCATCATCTACATTTTCAATGATCAATACATTGGTAGGGCATCTATTTGAGAGTAATTGTAATTTCTTTTGTTTCATTTGATTTAAAAGCTCTTGTTTCTCTGAAGTAGCGTTGTCGCCACCACTATCGTTGTCTTGATCATTTTCACAATCTAAAATGAGTTTGGATAACTCTTCTTCAATACTATCTGTACTACTATTGATATTCATATTTGGTTCCATTTTTATATTATTATTCTATCTATGTGGCGAGATAATGACGTATGTATTTATATCTATAATTTATATTAGCAAAGGTGTTTTAAAATTGCAGGAAAATGAAATAAATTAAAAAAAAATGAAATGAAAATTATAAAAAAAAAATAAAAAAAAATAAAAAAATAATATTTTAATCTTGTTTGTGAGGTGGGTATGGAGAAAGAATGGGACTGATTTAAATTAATATCTTTATGTTTGAGCAAATATTGGATAAAGTCAATATAATAAAACGCATTTATTATTTTAAAATAGAATGCATTTACTCTCACACAAAAGTTAAAAATAGACTTTTGGTTGTGTAAACAAAGTAGTGTGGTGTGTGTGGTACTTGTGTGTGTAGGGAGGTAAAAGAGGGTGGTACGTGTGTGTGTAGAGGAGGTAAAGTGGGAGGGTGTATGTTATTATAAAATGCGAGAGTTTTATAATATTCTTATTCTTATCACATAACAACAAAGTTGATTGGCTATAATCCAAATATAATAACAGAAACACTCAATAAATAAAGACACCACCGTGGTGTCTATTTTTAAAATGAACCCACTCTCAAAGACAGAATAATACATATGAGAATGACACAATTAAAGTGTATGTGTTGTGTATGTCTTTAATATATATGTATGTTGTATTTAATTATATCCTCATTAATAGAGAATATTAAACACCACATATCGAGACACTTACTTTATGGCGCGTGCACACAATTTAATGATAGTATTACTATATTTATATAAATATTTTAGAGGATGGTAAAATTGATAAATATAGAAACTAATGTGTATACTAAATCAAAAAATAATAACATCAAGCAACGTTTCATATATACGCCTTTTATTATTATATTATTATTTTTTAATTTTTTTTCTGTAATTGATATTTACGAGACCCTCTCCAACCGCCAAAATATTTTATTTTTTTCTCCTGACACAATTTTATTCAATCAATCACACAACCACACACAAAAGTAAAAGAAAAAGTAGATTTGTGATTTTGTATTTATCTTATTTTTCTTTCTCTTTTTGGTAGTTGTAAATTGTGTGAAGAATTATTTACGATTATTTCTGATTTTCCCTCATTATCTTATCTTTGGCAACTTCAAAGAAATGTGTTTTTTTTTGCACAAGGTGTTTTTTTTTTTGAAAATAGCTTTGAGAAAAAAAAAATCATGGGCCAATAACGACATAGTTTATTAGCTATGATGTTGTTGTGAATGAGTAACGATTCTACTATATATTTGAAAGATTATTGTGATCCTTTATTAGTTGCAAAAAAACAACAACTGGCAAATATTAATTCAAGAAATACAAGAGGTATGCTCCTGCAAATGAATGTAACAATAATAAACAAAGAGATTATTATTAATAAAAAGTAATAATAATGATAATAATAAATAAATATACATACAATAATGCATAAGAGTAATGAGCTACATTTGCTAGATTTTGACAAAGTAATATCTCAAATATAAGCAATGGACCCATAATGATGAATAAACATATCATTGTCAAAGTAAAGTTACTTGTACCTCTAAACCATTTTGTTTTATGAGCTAAATATGCATGCTTTTGTAGACAATACAATAGATAAATAACCAATGGATATAAAAACATTATTAATTTAATTATAAACAAAGGTATAAATACAATAATCCAATTTATATTTGTAACGTTTGTCAACTATAGTAAAATGTAATTAATAAAAAGATACCTATGATAGTATAGGATAAACACAATGACTTACATTTAATGTTACAAATACTAAAAATAGAAAAAGGAAAAAGAAACAAATGGCAATCGCCAATTGATCCAACCATTGAAAAGAGTAATCTATTCTCTTTGGAAAAGATAATGATAAAATAATAAGATAAATAGAAAATAAAAACATAGGTGTCATTACAAGTGCCCAAGAGTATGATGAAGGATACGATAGTTTAATAGCTAAAAAGATGATAAATAATGCAATTGAAAATATAGGTGTAAATACTCTGAATCTATTTATATTTGGATTGGTCTGAATGTTTCTAGTTCTAGCTCCAATATTTCCATAGTTTGCTTTTTTCTCTATACACAGAGGATAAATAAAACTAAGGGAAAACATAAATGATGATGACCTATCTTCAATCAACTCTACCCTATAATTATATTTATACTAGATTGTAGATCGTTTAGTATAGATTTACTTTATATATACAAATACAAACCATACGTACACTTTGTTGAAATAGTTCATAAAATATAGGACCAACAGTGAAATTGTAAATTATATAGAATAGAGGTATAAAGATAATAGACCAATTCCAAGTGATTGTGGTATCTAGTTTCAACATGGTCAATATAGTAAAACACAAGAGAGACAATAAACATAGCCATTCATGGAATTTAGAGAGACAAGTTGATTTCATCAAAAATATACTATTTGATATTTTCTTTTGTCGAATTGATTCTTCCTCTTGTCGTCTTATCACATCCATTCTTTCTCTTTGTAGACTTCTAAATCTAATAAAGGTTTCAATGTAAAATGAACGTGTATGTATGATTGTGGATTTAGATGGTTGTTGTTTGAGTTGATGATCGTGACAACTGGGTATATAGTAATGATGTTCATTACTTGTGCCTCTGACACTGACCATTGTATTGCTATTTAAATTCAATGTTGTTACACCAGTGGTTGTATTCAACACTGGTCCTCGACTACTATTACTTGGACTAGTGATTGAGTTTTGAAATAGATCGTCTATCATTATAGATGCAATATTATCAGATGTACCTTCCCTCAATATCGTTCTCTTTCTCTTTGATTTATTATTCTTTCCACTTAGTTCCATCATTTTCTTCATTGTTTGTCTTTGCCAATTTCTTAATACTATTTTCCATAATGTTACATCAAATGTTAACTAAGATATATAGATATATTAGTAATAATTTAGCGATATATAGATATCATTTTATAGATATATTTACTTTATTATATCTTTTATTTACTTGAGTGATTGAACCTAAACTTGTTGGATCTATATATGAAAAAATACACAGCAATAACTCATTTGGTAACCAATCAATAGCACAAACAGGATCGCTTAAAACTATATTTTTAGATTGAGATTTCTTAAATTTATTAAATCTTTTCCATAAAACTGTACAACTTAGTTTTGGTGGTTTTAAAATTTGATTTGGTGTTTGTGCCACTATTAGCTCTTGTTGTTTTAGAAATTCTTCATCGTCATCATCGTCATTATTATTACTACTGTTGTGTTGATTATGATTTTTAAATTGATTTTGTTGATTATCATCAATATATGATGATGGACTATTTATAATGGTTGTAGTGGTTGTATATTCTGAAATCATTGGTGTATTAATATTGATATTAATACCTCCACCATTAATATCATGATCTAAACCACTACTGGAACAACAATTACTTTCTAGTATCTTTAATTCATTCTCTTTGGGAATATCTACTATAACTTTATCATCATTATCAAGCGTATTATTACTATTATTACTATTACTATTATTAGTGTCTCTAGGGGTGTTGCTGGTACTGGTAGTGGTACTATTATTATTTATAGGTATTTCTATTATAACTTGATTATCCATAATAGATTTTTATATCAATGTCTAAAAAGACACACACACATACACACACCTTGATATATATGAGGGAAATAAATAAAAACAACAACAACAACAATAAACACAACAACAACAACAGTGTCACTATAATTATTTTTCTAAACTAGTACAATAATAATAATAATAATAAAAATAAATATAATAATACCACTCACCATATTCTACTCTCTCTCAAACACTCCAATTTTGGTGGTTTAAATTTAGAAATACACAAAATCACAACATAAATCTCAACACACACCACCCCTACCCACTCCTCCCCATTTTAATATTGTGTGTTGGGTTGAATGCTATATGGGTAAATCATCCTCACACCTTGCACATCATTTCAGGAGTAAACGCGAATAGAATGTGTGAGGTTTTTTTATTTTCTCTCTGGTGATTCTGTATCAGGACTATATTTGTATAAATTGAGATAAACAAGTAATCTAGTCTTTTTTTTTTCTATTTTTTTTTTTCTATTTTTTTTCTTTTTTTTTTTTCTTTGCAAAAATCAAATCAATCAATTCCCATTCAAAACATCGCCACACACAATTATCATTAATACAAAATTATCATCATACCACCGCCCATTAGTAAAAAGGGGGTGTAAGAATACAATTTTATTCATCTTCCTGTACATCATAGGGTAATGGAATTTCTCTGGTTACTCTAAACTTACCACAATTGTTGAGATGTTCATTCTCTAAACGATAGAGATTCCATTGTCCTCTTCTCATAATTTCAACAATACCAATAATAACAATGAGCTTATAAGAGGGAAGGATTTTGGTCAATTGTGGCAAGGATTTGGTGAGTGTCCATGTTAATCTGAATCCTAGATTACTAATGATTGCAATATAATACACAAATTGGGGCGAATACATCTTCTTTTTACGTAATGTCCATTTGAGTGGATTATAAGGATTTGATTTTGATCTAACTAAAATAGACCAATCCATAAATATGTCCCACCAATATGCTATTGTTATTATTGGTATTAGTATATTCAAACATAATCATAAATAAATAAATAAACTTACAATATAATGAATTTGACATTGCGACTAATAACCAAATAATTCTCCAAGATGATTCCCATCCATCTTCTGAATAAAAGGAGTCCATTGCTGAAAAGAACACTGTCATTATCGACAAAAAGTATTTTAATGCGTTTCTTAAATGTACAAAATCTTTACTGTCATAATAACGACGGAGACATTGAATGAAACGCCACCAAGCTGGTAATCCAGACTGTAAAGAAAATAATTAAATATGGATTATTAGTATTAATATCGATAGATATAAATAAATAAATTAGTGTATTGAAACATACAATAAAAGGATTTATATATCTTGCTTTTGCTGAGCAAGTTGAGTCTTCAACATCTCTCCAAACATCGACAGAATAAAAACAAATGATACTCGAGAATTGAACCATCATAAGCACAAGACTACTCAATTGATCACCCATGAAAAAGTCTTTAAATTTTACAGATTTCAACGGAGCTGTAACGACACGAAATATTGTATTTAAAAACCATTTTCTGTTGGATAGCTGGAAAGCGTCTTTTGGATAGAGCAGGATACACATATACACGGCTAACAACAGCAATGGGTTCCATTCGGCCGGTACAAAAGGGAAGGGAAAGGTGTCGACACTGACCCACATGTAAATGCCTATGGACGTGATCCACAGGACCCAGAGCAAGGTGACGGCTTGGAATATCTTGTGGTATGTAAATTTACTCTTGCTGCCCAGCTCGAAAATAAATGAATAATGGACGTCGAATTTGGTCCAAATGAACACATCGATGCCAAACACAAACGCCCAAAGCAGCATTAGGCCCAATGCACTGTACATGTTGTAGACGGCGTTGAATCGCGAGAAATCGTCGTATTCGCCTGTGTATATGAAATAGTAGATTAAAATTACAATGGCCGTACTCCATCCCGTGCAAACACCGGTAAAGAATGTCGAGGTGGTAGGATTGACGGGCTTTTCAGAGTTTCTCAACTGCTTTCTCGAGTCTCTGACTTTGCCCTTGTTGAATAATTCCGAGTGATACTTTTCAATGAGCCCTGTCAGAACCTCAACCTTTTTGGAGCTTTTAAACTGCATGGTTTCAATCACGGGCATAATATACTTGTTGAGCGCCAACCCGGTATTCTTTTCCGCCTTTTTCAAGATCTTTACAAATGCTGTAAAGTTTAAGACTTGATAGTTTTTCAAGATTACCAAAAAGTGATAGTACTCTCTAAAGGCTTCCTTTAGGAGCGATTCGTCACTCTTTTGCTTGCCCTTGTGCATGATTTGCTTGGCCTTCTTTTCGATGGGCTCCAACAAACCATTTCCTGTCTCTGAGATTTGATTTCTCAGTTGCTTTAACCTGTTTTTAATAAATATATAGGAACTCTCTGGATTGGATGACTTGAATGTGTTTTTGATTTGATCTAGGATGGCTTGATTTTTGCCCAAAGAGCTGTGATCGTTGGCTGCTTGGTCAACTGAAGCAGCGGCAGCGGCGGCAGCTTGTTGGCTCATTAGTTCGTCAAATGTATAAACAGTGGCCATCTCAATCTCTTCGTCGTCGTCATCACTTTTGGGCTCAATTTGGATATCGATGGGCGATGCATTATCGCTACCTGCACGACTACCGCCATTTCCTATGCCATTTAGTTGCAATGTCAAGTTTAATGGCCTTTTATCGTCGTCATCGTCTTGGTCATCGTCTTCGTGGAATTTCATTTGTCTTTTCAATTTCATTTCCTTTTTTTTGCTCGACAGTGAAAGAAGGTCCATAATCATCTTGTGCTCCTCTTCTGCAGTGGGTTTGGGTGGCTGATAGAGATCCACATTTGGATGATCGTTTTGGAATGTTTCGCCCATATTGATCTCGTCGTCGGCCTCATTCTCTCTCTCTTCGAGCAACTTTTTGTGTTTGGCCTTTAAATAGAGTGGCACTTGGATTTTCAACTTTTCAAATTTATCCTGTGCCTCTTTTTCTCTTTCCATAAAGAAGTCATTGATTCTGGCTACTTCATCTAAAAACACCTGAATCAAACGATCTTGAATTTGCTTTAATTGATCCATAGACTCTTGAATGCCTCCCACATTCTCCAACTCGATTGCTGCAGGAGTCACACCCCCGCCGCCTCTGCTTGCAGACAACATAAACAAACCCCCTTTAAGAATTCCACCAAAATGCTCATTCACACTACCCCCACTAGTGGGTCCTGCTGCCGTTGGATGTGTTCCATGTTGTCGGATATGTATATTTAGCGCTTCGATTTCACTTTTAAATGTTTTCAATGATTTTCTAATACCCTTATAATTTACATATTTACCAGACCTAGAGTGTGAGATGTTAACATTAGTATCAATGCTGTGCCTCCTGTTGTGACTATCAGAATACCTACCATTCGGGCACTGTTTGTGATTCCAAATATTTTCCAAACTTCATCGGAATAGATTTATTTTCTTTGATCGATCACACTCACACACACAAAAGTCAAGAAAGTTTCTTAGTTTAGGATATACAGTTTTTATGGTGTGATAATGATTGATTGATTGATGGGTGCAATATTTTTTGACACATACAATCCTATCTTATCCCACTTTCTTTTTCCTCTGCAAAAGATTTTTTATTTTTTTATTTTTTTTGCAAACTCCTAAAAAGATCGAATTGAAAAAAAAACGGTGTTAATTGACCGCATGAAAAAAAGTTTGGAAAAAAGAAATCAAAAAAATAAAAAATAAAAATAGATAAAATTGTCAAAAAATGAGATTTTCAGACCCACCTTTTTTCTATTGATTCCATTCACTTCTTTCTATTGAGCCAGTGAAGAATCTAGACACAATTGACACACAGGTCATAAAGTCTAACATTAACTATACGATTATTGTTTTGACAGATATACAAAAGTAGAAAAATGATACATTTTATTATTATTTTGAGTAAACTTGCAAGTTTGTTTTTTTTTAAATCAAATCATACACAGACATATGTGTGTTGATTTTACGAAATTTATTTATTCTATACAGAATATTGGAATTCAGCTGCCAATTGAGCTTTTTGAGCTTTTTTAGAGAGTTGAGAAGAGTTACTAGATGTAGATGCTCTTTTTTTGGAAACTTTAGACCCCAAAATACTAGTGTGGGATTTATTGAGACTGGGGTCTTGAACAAAGATTTGGCTATTGGGAGTGGATCTATTATTGGGGAGAGGTGGTTTCTCTTTAAGATTCATTAAAATGCTAGCAAATAAAAATTCTGAATCATCAGATGGTGAATTGGGTGAGTCAATAGAGTTTACAGGTTCAATATTATGTTTGTTGTTTATATATTGATTGGCGGTGGTGTTTGATTCTAAACTATAGTTATCTGTTGGTGGTGATACAATATTGTCTTTGGTTGATAATGAATTCAACTTTGGTGTGAGGTTTGATGATAATGATGGTGGTGTTGTTGTATTATTACCACCACTACTATTTGAATTTGGTGAAGATGGAGGTGATAAAGATGGTTTGGGAATAGGTTTGGAATTTACATAAGAGTTAATTTTATCTACAATACTGGTTGTGTTTTGTTGTTGTTCATTATCACTAAAAGAAGATGAAGGAGATATTCCATTCAAGTTGGATGTGTTGGTAGAGCCACTAGTGGCCTTTGAAGTCCATTGGATTTCATTTTTTATATGATTTAGTTGTTGTTGTTGTTGTTGTTGTTGATGTATCATTTGAAGTGATTGTGATTGATTTAAATTATTAAAATGATTGATTGTGTTTAAAATGTTGTTGTGAATAGTATCTTCGGTATTAAAGAAACTTTTTTGAAAATTTGGACCAGCGACATTGCCATTACTGCTATTGTTTAAACTTGATGGCGGTGATTGTGGTAATTTATTTTGTTTATAAAAGTTGGAAAGTTGTTGTTGGATCTTGTCCTCATATCCTATAGGATTGTATTGGTCTTGTGTTTGTTGGTGTTGTTGGAGTTGTTGTTGTTGTAAAAGAATTTGTTGTTGAAATTGTTGTTGTTGGAGTTGTTGTTTTGTCATTTTTTGTTTTTTTGCATTATTTACATTTTTTGATTTACTCTGTTTGGTGTTGGCGGTGGTGTTGTGATCCAAGATTTGATAAGGTTGTTGATTTAAATAGTTTGGTACACCATTTCCATTGACTATATTTTGTTGTTGTGGTGGTTGTTGTGGTTGATATTGATTATTTCTATTTGAATTCATCATTTGAAATTGATCAATATTGTTGTTTGTTTTATAAAAAAATGTCGATTGTAAAGATTGTTGAGGTAAGGGTTGTGATGTTGAGGGTTGTGGTTGGAAATTAAATGGACTGGGTTGGAATCTAAATGAGTGTGATGAAGAGGCCACTGCAGCCAAAGATGTAGATTGTGAGGGGGGTGACGATGGGGGTGTTGACGATGAAGACGACATAGTACTTTCATTTCCAACATAACCTCTATATAAAGGTGAAGGATTGAGATGATGGTGGTGATTGTTATTTTCAATATTTTTATTATTTGACATTGTGAGACCGGGACTACTATCCCCTCCACCCGCACCCCCACCCGGACTCAATGTCGGAGTAGTGGTTGTTGAAGTGGTAGTCGAGGCAACTTCCTGCTGCCCCCCTCTCAGAATAAAATCAAAACCCATTTTGGTATTCATATTGATATTATTGTGAATTTAAACAAAAAAAATTTATTTAAAAATTAGCGCCCCAACAAAAAGATTTTTAAAAATTTGATACAGATGAAAGAGTGAAGTGAAAAGCGATTAATAAAAAAAAAAAAAAAAGAGATGTATAGAAATATAAATAAATAATAGAAATACGAATAGAATAAATAATACAAGTCAAGATAAGAAATAAGAATTGGGATGGTAAAGATTGCGTATGAATTTCAAACGATGGTAAAGGATTTTTTTGAAAATATAAAAATTTTAAAAAAAATTCGTAAATACAAAAAAAAAAAAAAAATCAAAATATTGCAAATATAGAAAAAAGTGACGGATGTAGGTGTTGGAGAGTTTTGAAGAGGTAAAATGAGATAGGAGTAGAATGGATAGAGCAGTGGAGTGTGTTATGTGTGGTGTATTACAACAAAGATGAAATAAAAACAAAGATAGGGCTCTCTATGTAGATAAATAAGTTGATGTATATGGAACAACAACAAACAACAAAAAGTGATTATTATCCCCCCCACTCTTGTCAAAAGATCACATATCCCAAATAAAAAAATAAAAATAAAAAATAAAAAAATATTCTAAAAAAAAACTTTTGAGAATGGTTTTGCAAAGATTTTTTTTTCATATCCCAATTTATCGTAATCAATTGA
Organism: Polysphondylium violaceum; assembly: GCA_000277445.1. NCBI lineage: Eukaryota > Evosea > Eumycetozoa > Dictyosteliales > Dictyosteliaceae > Polysphondylium > Polysphondylium violaceum. Next base: position 12,738 of record AJWJ01000226.1, read on the forward strand.
TTGGGCAGGATTTTCATAGAAGTTTACATCCCCTGTTCTCATACTAAAATACAGCATTTAAATAACGAATGAGTGTTTGTAGTTAGGGTATTATATCTTGTTTCCCCAAAACTTTGCCTTCTCGATCATAAACAATAGGAGTGTCCGGTGTTTAAAATAAAACAAACTGATTGATGGTTCTGGAATACTTTGAGATTAAAGATCATGAACAAAGACTTAAAAGGAGTTGAAAACTCAAAAAACAGCAATAGTGGTATTTGTTATTATTACCATACAAATAATCTTTTAGGAGAAGTCATGAGTTCTAAGAAATTATTTTTTATGCAATTTTTAAATTTTTTTTTTTTTTTTTTTAGAATTCTTTTGCAAATATATCTTTTTTTTTAATTTATTAGTAATATATCTTTTTCACACACCATGATATCAAATAATATTAAAAAAGAACATGGTGATGAAACCATGGCAAATCTATTCGGCAAACAACAGTTTACAGAGGAAGAAACAAATAGAATTCAAGCACTTTTAGGTCAGAGACCATCGGCGTTGAACAAAAGAACGATAACGGGTGATGTTCAATCCTATTATCTCACACACAAGCAGATCAGCGACGAGGCCAACGCTATATTTGGTGCATCGAATTGGTCGTTTAGAGTGGTATCGATTTCCAACGATATCATTGATCGAAGAGAAGAGGATGCTGAATTCTTTATTTTTATATCTGCACATGGTAGAGTATCATTAAAAGATGGTTCTTTTAGAGATAACCTGGGCACCGGTAGTGCCAGGCTCGATAAAACTCCCTTTCACAACACCATTCCCAAGGTTATAGCAAGTGCAAAGAAAAAGGCAGTCACAGATTGTTTCAAACGTTGTGTATCAATGTTTGGTCCTGCTCTGGGTAATGGTGTAAAGAATATACCCGTAGCAGACTCTGTCAACAATGCCAATAAGAGAATTGCAACAAATAACAATCAAGTCAATAGTAATAGTAATGATTATGTTGTTGTTAATCACACCAATGGTAATAGTAGCAATAGTAATGGGAATGGTAATCATTATAATCATCATGACACTACTGCTAATAGTGGTACAATGAATAAATCACCCAACAAGAGATTAGCAGACAACTCAGCAGCACTAGAAGCAACAGTACCTCTTAAAGTTGAGAATGTTTCATCCTCACCGCCACCAACATCAACTCCAACACCACCATCTACATCATCACCACCAAAGTTGTTGAATAGATCACCTCTTCAACTAAAGCCAACTTTAAAAATACATTCAACTACATCACCAACAACTACAACAGCTACATCAACTGTAACGACAAACACTGCAGTAGTGGTGCCTCCTACAATCACAGATAATGAAGATAGCTTTTCATTTGGAATGGATGGCGATGTGTATGCCTAAATCATTCATTTTTCACATTGTTTTATATACATATACAATTCAATAACATCAACATTAACAACAATAATAATAAATATATCTCCTGTAAATAGTAATAATAACAACAAATCAATATTTATTTATTTATTTATAATCTACAACAATATTACTTTAGTTTATTTGTCATTAATACACCATCCTTTTTAATTGTTTTAAATTCGGGAAAAGAGAGACGTGCTTGATAGTAGCCAAAATGAGCATCAAATGATATATCTTTGGGCAGAGAGAGTGGATCAATAAAGTTTGATGAATAGAGTCCTTCTTTGACCATGATCAATCTTTTTACATTGGGTGATATTAAACCATACTCTGAGTTATTGGGGTTATGATGGAGGATCAGTGTCTTCACAGACACTGGTATGGATCCCAATTCATAGTCACACTTTGAAAGAATCGTTAGGTGTTGGACTGTGTCTGGTATATCTTGTGCTCTTAAAAACATGGGTGCAAAGGTTAGTTTTCTTATGCCTTTTGGAATGGTTACAGCAGAGGTCTCCATTGGTTGGGCGAGAAGTTCAAGTACCCTAACACTCGGTGGAATGGCGCCATCTTGGATAGAGTTTGGTTTGATTATTTTCAACACCTGCACATTGGCTGGAATTTGGCCTTTGGCTACATCTATAGGTCCGTCTAAAACTAGTTTTTGAATCGTTTTGGGTATCACATGACCCAGAGGAAACTGATTGATCGAGTAGATACCTAGTATTTTCAAATGCTTGTATTTCCATAGCGTGTTGCCGTGGTCAAAAGAAAGAGAAAGATGAAGCTTTGTCAGTGTCATTGGCAAAACTCCTTTTAATGAATGGCCATAGTAATGGCCGAGTTTAAGAGTCTGGAGGGCATTGGGCAGACACCCAGGCTCGATTCGAGTGTTGAAGACTTGTCCAAGAGATAGAGATACAAGACTGTCTGGAAATTCGTCTGGATGAATCACAGAGTTAAAGCCTTTTGGTAATTTCAACTTGACCAAGCCTCTTGGCAACCATCTGTAATCGTCGCAGAGGACCCTGGCGCTCTCTAAATCCAAAACCTGTAGATTAAAGCCAACATTGCCTGCATGAATATTTGTACTTTTTCCAAGCATTGAAAGACACTCCCCGTCCATCGATCTCGATTTCAGTACACGTAGTTTGGGTGGCATTGGCTCTATTCTTCCTCCAAACCTTAGGCCAATCTCCAAGTGTGTTAGGCTTTGTGGCATTGTCAACGGGAGACGATAATATTGGCCAAGTATGAGTGTCTCCAATTTGCTTGGTAAAATACCATTTAAACTAGAGTTATAGGAATCGCCAAAACGCACCTCCAAGAGGCCTGCTGGCAAAACACCTTTTTTGATAGGACAGAGATACATATCATTAAAATATATGCGTTCGACAGTGTTTGGAAAGAACCCAGCCGGCAAATCACTGTTAAACTTGGACGAAAACTTTACTCTTTTCACGGTTTTGTAAATCAAGTCATTGGTGAGAATGTGCTTTTTGGCGATATCTATGTGCAAGCCTTTGTGAATAAATCCTTTTTTCTTTAATGTTTCATAGTCATCCACGTTGTCGTTGTCTATGTATAAAATGATATTTAACAAATCACATGAAATCGTTTTAAAGTGGTTTAAATTCTTTATTGCGTAGGCGGGTGTGATCTTTATCTTTTGTCCCAAGAGATTGTGCTGTCTAATCATATTTCTCAATACTTTGTTTTTCCATATTCTCAAGAATCCATCTAGATAAATGTAAATTAATATTTTAAATTTACTTTTTAATCTTTTTTATTTACTATATTTACTATTGTTGTTTGAATCCATTTTATATAGATATATAGGTAAATAATTAAATTAAAAAGTAAATGCTCTTTCCTTTATAAGAGTAAAGAATCTGTCATTTTTTAGTAAAAAAAAAAAAGAAATATTAGAGATCATAATTTTGAGAAAAAAAATGAAAAAAACATTAAATTAGATTTTTTTGTGGTTGATTTAAATAAAGACTTGATAAAAGAGTTATATGGTAAAAATAAACTCATCTGGTTTTTATCCAATTTTCTTCTTTTTTTTTTAGTAATTTTTTTTTTTCGCATGGAACTCGTTTTGAGATAATTTTTACGATTTGGTTGATTTAAATCTTTCTTTTTTGGTGGGAGATTAATATCTTGAAAATGAAACTATTTATTTTATTATACAGTGTTATATTTATATCACTTCTTTTTCATATTTATCTATTAAATTATCTTGATAAAATTCTTGATAACAATCTTTTACAATCTCGTTTATATTTTGAGACAAAGAGTTGAAAAGGAACCCGACTCTATAGTAACTGGCATCAGAGTTTCTAAATCTAATTTTAACACCACCGGGAATGGCTAATGGATCAAGATCAGAATAGATAATTTTGGAAATAGACATATCACTATAATACTCTCCTTTAAGAGTTTGTGGACACCATTCATCGTTGTTGTTGTAGTTTGGCATGAGCAATGGGGTGATGAGGTGGCTCGTTTGACTGAGATGATTATTGTAGAGGATATTATACTTTTTGAAAGAGACATTGGTGGATGAGAAATCAGAGTACACAGAGATACTGAGATTTGATCCCAATTTGAGTGTTTGTATATCGCCACTAAAAAGATTTTCAATGTCATCGTCATTGACAGAGGGTATGCTGAAATTGTCAATGATGATATGAACCATATCGGTGATTATGTACTGGAGCAAAAGAGTATAGAATTCTTTGGCACAGCCACAGGGCGGTAGGGAAAATCTCGAAACAAAGAGATTACAATTCTTGCACTTGGCAGCCTTTTGTACGGAAAAGAATTTCTTGGTCTCCATGATGGGGAGGAGGGTCTGTTGAATAAACTCGTATTGAAGATAGGGCTTGCTGTTCTTTTCGGGGCAAATAACAAACTCCCAAAAGTATTTCCAAAGCATGATGTGGTTGAAAAGCTGGAGCACTCTATGTAAAGTTATGGATGGCTTCTTGCAAGACTTGGCACAGTTTAAGAGCTTGATACCCAGATCAAAGTTTTTAATCAAATAAAACAAAGCCACTTCAATTGATAGTGAAGGTATGGCCACTTTATCGAGATTGGCCTCGATAATCTTGGTCAAGAAATAGTCTTGAGAGGCGCCATCTTCTGTTTGCCAATGTAAAGTTCTGTAGAATGATGTGTTTATAGTGAGCTCGCTCTTGTGACCGATTTGCAAAACTTCTCCTTTTAAAAGAGTGGCAAATGTCTCAGAGGTAAACTTGGCCCCCATTCTATAGTAGAGAAAGCAAAACTCTCTCATCGGATCAATAATGTTGCGTTTCTTGAGATACTCTGTCAACATGGTCTCTTTTTGAGTATCGGTGGCGGTTTGATTAAAATTTCTGAATAGGTATCGAAGAAAATAAAATGTAAACGATGAGTAGTTTATAGGAAATCGTTTGATCTCGCCCTGTTGAATGAGTTGATTGGTACGGAGGAAATTTAAAAAGTAAACAGGTCTGTAGACGTCGCTCAGTAGGGACAGTATATCGGTGGTGTTGCGGCTGTCCTTTTGTTGGATGGCAATACCCTTGCTGGTCAAGTATCGCTGAGCGGTGAGCAGTGTGAGTCCAGATGAATGGTTTGCAAGGAGCTCTACCATCTCGGTGTTGTTGGTACGGATAAAGTGTTGGAGAAAAGGGTAGGGACTATATTCGATTCGATGTTGAATGCAATATTTACAAATATCAATGGTCTCTTGGTCAGTGCTGCCAACGACAATCTTGAAGGGGAATTCATCGGAGAATCCCCACTTTTCTGGAAAGGAGATGGTCTCTTTGCCAAACTCGTAATTCTTATGCATAAATTCAAGCGTAACAAAGTCTTTAATCAAAAAGGTTGTCATACTGTCTTCACATTGGCCGCAGTATTCTTCAAGCAGACAAGCATAGTCGAGGTATCCTCTGTAAATGGAGATTGAATAGGCTTTGCTGCTAAATTGAAAGGCAAGATCTTTGATTAGAATGGAAAGGATTTCAAGTTTGCCCGGCAAATGACAAACATACTCGACCAATCCGTAATCATTTTGATCAATCTTAAAGAGTTTGATAAGGGCCAACAGATCACGTGTACTTTTGCAATAGTCGATTAAAGTACGATAGAATGGATAGGCATAGGAGGAAGTGACATTCTTTTTGGTTTTGGTGAGGCTATCGTAAAGGTGTTTAACAAAACCTGCATCGCCTGTTCTCATGGCATGGAGGAATATATCAAAAGAATAATCTCTGGCTAACAGCTCGGGTGAATGTGTAAAGAGGGCTTTCACAATGCCAATGTGTTTGTTTTTGAGAGCATAGGTGATGGCGAGCTTTGAGTCTGGGGATTTGACAACATTTTCTATTAAATAACGCACCATGGCCACGTGTCCGTTTGATGCTGGGAAATTCAATGCCTTGCTGGTGACCTTTCTTTTGAGAAGAGGTCTTTTTTCCAAGATATATTTGACAAGCTCAATGTTGCCAGACGACGCGGCATAGTAGACCAATTGTTCCCTGACCAAATGTGGTCCTGTAATGTCTAGGAGTGTCTTTACCATCTCTATGTTTCCATTCTTTGCGGCCATGTAAATCGGTCTGTTTACGTGCACCAAGCTTTCGCGATAGTGGGTAACGATATAGGTCATCATGGGCTCACGATTATGTTTGAATGCCTCCAACACGCCGTCATTGTTTAATCTAATCTGTTGCTTGAAATGCGAGTTGAGAAACTCGACCATCTCCACACGGCCATAGCCTACAGGCGACTTTATCGTTTGGTGGCTGGGCCACCCAAACCTCATTCTGGGATCGGCCAACACCATCCTTACACATTCTACTCCCGCAACACTGCGTCCGCCATACTCTATACAATAAGCAGTCGGTCTTCCAAAGCCCTTGCCAAACAAAAACTCTATCACACGTTTATTTCCTGCAAGAAAGGCAAAGTCCAACAAAGACTTGGCAGTCTTTTTCTGCCCGGTGTCTTTTCCATGCTTACGGCCATAATAGTAGTGTCGATGGGCGTGCTTAAAGGCATTCTCGTCCAAATAATACAGCCTCTCTATCAGCTTGAAATCACAGCAATACTTGAGCAACCTCGACACAGTCTTAAAAGACAGACTAAAGGAACTGCCATAGACGGGATGACTCTTTTTGTCACACAGCAAGTAAAACAACCTGTTCTCGACCATCCACTCCTGGGTCAGCGTTATGTCATCGTAATGCTTTACATTGCCATTCAAGCTTGTAATCTCTTTTTTCCACTTCAAAAAAAGTTTTGACTGATCCTGTTCTTTGTAGACATAATAGTCCAAACTGATGGGACTTGTCCTCAGGTACTTTAACACTGTGTTTTTCAATACAACATTTCGATACAGTATAAAAAATGTATCCATTTTCTCGGACATAGATCTATATCTATAAATATAGATATGCTATTATTGCTATTTATGTTGTTCTTGTCATTGAATTTTGATGACAAATGAATTTGATTAAATTCATAAAAAAAAAAAAAGGGTAAAAAAGGAAAAAAAATCGAGAAAGTTTTTAGAGAGGCCCTCCTGATGATATTATTTATTGATATTAAATAGATAAACAAAGAAACTTTCACAAAAGATTTAAATAACAATTAAATTTTACATTGTCAATGTTGAAAAAAATCTGAAAATATGAATAGATAGGGGAAATTGAAAGTGGGATGCCGTTGGTTTAGTAACACTAGGAATAAAAAACAAATTATTTTTATTATTTTAGCGAACACACCCCCTAAAGTATAATTTAGGTATATTATGACTCAAGATATCACTGATTTCGCACTCTGACTCATATGAAAAAATCTCTGATACGCTTCTTCGGTAAAAGACGAATTTATTTTATTTTTTTTGAATTTTTTTGAATTTTTTTTGGTGAAGTCAAATTTTGTAAAAAGGGTTTTTTCACTAAAGTGTTATTATTATTATTTTGTGATAGTGGTATTGTCTATAAATATATAAATATATAAATATAATAAATAAAATGGGTTCTAAAGCAGGAAACACACCATTGGTTGAAAGTGATAAAGAGATCTTTGATCTTTGTAATAAAGAGAAAAATAGACAATTTGAAGGTTTAGAGCTTATTGCCTCTGAGGTATGTGTTGTTTGTTTTGTTTAGATTGTGATGCTTGTCTATTTACTTTCATATATTAATATATGCATCTATAGAATTTTACATCTAGAGCTGTTATGGAAGCTCTTGGTTCACATTTTACAAATAAATATGCTGAAGGTTATCCAGGTGCCCGTTATTACGGTGGTTCAGAAGTTGTAGATGAATTGGAAAAATTATGTCAAAAGAGAGCTTTAGCTGCCTTCCACTTGGAAGACTCTAAATGGGGTTGCAATGTTCAACCATATTCTGGTAGTCCTGCCAATTTTGCAGTCTACACTGCTTTATTAAAACCACACGATAGAATTATGGGTTTAGATTTACCATCAGGTGGTCAGTAAGTAGATTTGTTTGGTTTAGATCTAAATATATATCTATATAGGATATCAACTAACATTATCATCATTACAACAAAAAGTTTAACTCATGGTTATCAAACAGAGAAAAAAAAGATTTCAGCTAGTTCAATTTATTTTGAATCTATGCCATACCAAATTGGAGCAGATGGTTATATTAATTACCAAAGATTAGAAGAGAATGCATTGTTATTTAAACCAAAATTAATTATTGCAGGTGCATCTGCTTATCCAAGAGAATGGGATTACAAGAGAATGAGACAAATTTGCGACAGAGTTGGTGCCTATTTTATGTGTGATATGGCTCATTACTCTGGTCTTGTTGCCTCTAAGCTTTTAGACTCTCCATTCGAGTATTGTGATGTTGTCACCACCACCACCCACAAAACACTCAGAGGTCCACGTTCAGGTTTAATCTTTTTCAGAAAGGGTAAAAAGGTAGACGTCGCCACTGGTAAAGAAGAAGACTATGATTTTGAAAGCAGAATCAATTTTGCCGTTTTCCCATCTCTCCAAGGTGGTCCACACGAAAATGTTATTGCCGGTGTTGCCGTCGCCCTCAAAGAGGCCCACTCTCAAGATTTTGTCGACTACTCTGTACAAGTACAAAAGAACGCCAAGGCCATCGGTGCCGCTCTCGTCTCCAAAGGCTACAAGTTGGTCACTGACGGTACAGACAATCATCTCATTCTCTGGGATTTGAGACCAAAGGATCTCACTGGTAACAAAGTAGAAAAGGCCTGTGACTATGCCAACATCACTGTCAACAAGAATGCCGTCTATGGCGACACCAGTGCTTTGGCCCCAGGTGGTATTAGAATTGGTTCACCAGCTCTCACCTCTCGTGGTTTGGTCGAGGCTGATTTTGAAAAGGTTGCCGACTTTTTAGACAGAATCGTCAAGGTTTGCATTGCCATCCAAGCCAAAGTTGGCAAAAAGATGGTTGATTTCCAAGTTGAACTTGCCAAATCTGAAGAATTACAAACTATTAAAAAGGAAGTTGAACATTTCTCCAAACAATTCCCATTACCAGGTATTTAAACAAATAAAAAGATATATATTAAAAACAAAAAAAGTTAATTAGTTATTTATTTATATTATTGATATCATGTATTTATTAATTAATAATTGAACGACCATAATAGTCTGCAATGGTTGAAAATCCATCTGGAGAAGTTTTCAAGAGTTTAAAGAATTGATCATGTTGACCAGCACTCTCACTTTGTGATTTTTTAATTTCAAGAATTCTCTTGTTATCTGGTGCACATACTGGACATTCTCTTTCATTATCTCCCAAACATCTTTGATGGAATGAATGTTGACACAAAAAGTGAATCGATGGTAAATCCAATGGACTTTGACAAACAATACATTTGGTTTGTTGGAATGTTTTTGCACTAAATTGTAGTAATTTAATAATTATTAAATTAATATATATATTCTTTTATAATTAATAAAATAACATACTTTGTTCTTAATTCGTTAATTTCATTTCTCATCTTTTCAGTTTCTTCGGCAAAATGTTTAATCAAAGAATAATCTTTATCAATTTGTTGAGTCTCTTGAGAAAGTCTTCTTGAGATATAATCTTTAATAACAGACAATGTTGTATTTTTGTTTTGTGATAAAATTTGAATTACAAGTAAAGGTGGAATTAAATTTTCTTTGTCGATATCTAAATATTCAATTATTATTAATATTAATATTACATTAATAACAATAATAATAATAAATTATTATCAAATAGAAAATATCAACAATATAATAATGATAATAATAACTTACTTGTTAAAATTTCAACAATTTCATTTTGACAATCTTGTTTTGTAATAGAGAAATAAGAGAGTGCTCTTACCCAAAGATTTGGATCTTTGATACCATATTTTTTACAAGCTTTAATTAAACCTTCATAGTCGTTGTTTTCCATGTGATATTCAATGATTTCGTTGTAGAGTTCGAGTTTTTCATAGAGATACAATACACCCTTTTTCCAATTATGTACTTGTGCCAAAATCAATGCGTGATCTTGATCAAATTTGGATTTGGGATTGATTAAAAATTCATAGGCCTTGTCTTTGCTCTTGGATTTCTCTTCATCGGTTTTGGGTATTGATTTGTCTTCTCTGAGATAAAGCTCCAAGAGGGTGTTGTAGACCAAAGGTGCGTCGTTGTTTTGTTGCACCATGTACTCTAAAAACTTGACCAACCATTCTGGTTGAGACACAAAAATGTGGATAAACTCTTCGGGTGCGGCCTTGACCTTGTTTTTGGAGCCATTGTCGTTTTGAGAGAGTGTGAGGGCGTTGAGATCAAACACATTGGCGCTGGCGATGGGCTGGTAGTTGGTGCAAAGCTTCATCAACACCATGGTGGTCTCTTCGGGGAGTTCAGAGACGAGGATTTTACCATACTTTTTGAGATTCTTGTCGGCCTCCTCAAACTCGAGTGTTTGGATGTAATGGAGGGCCTTTCGGTACTCTTCGAGATCCTCCAAAAGGATCTTGAGGTACCATTCGTGACGATTGTTTTTCGAGGCCAGGTAGAGGGCGTGCTCATAGTATGCGCCCTGACGACACACCTTGATGGCGGTCTCGACGTCAAATGTGCCTGAGTCAGTCTTGATAAAGTGGTCCAACTTTTTCACGTCCTTGAGTTTGGTGTAGCAGTTGAGTAAAAGGGTGGTGTGGTTGGCATTGGCCAAGTTCTTTTCGTGAAGTGCTTGGATGTATGATGTGAGATTGTGGATTCTTTGGGCGTCTAAAAACTTTCGAATGACATAAGAGGGCTCCAGCTTGCCAATGGTGCAGAGGTACTGTGCAATGGCACCGTCATAGTCGCCCTTGGAGTAGAGATGGTCGCCATACTTTCTGTAAACGTCGGCAATCGATGTGTTGTCATAGTGTTGGCTTTTGGCCAAATCGATGGCCACCGAGTAAGAGTGCTTCTTAAAGAGTGTCTCGAGCTTGGTTTGTGTGTCCTTTTCTTCGAGCTGGTACACCTTGCCGTCGTTGGTAAAGAGGAAGATGCTACCCCATTCGCTGCAAATGTACGAGATGCTGTCAAACTTGTCTGTGAAACCAATGTACTTGTTTTTGAGATCATAGATGTTAAGCACGTTGGACTTGGTGCTGGGCTGGATGGGTGAGCCAAAGGATCCGCCTGCACTGGTGCCAATGGCGCCGGGAAAGAGCGAGTTTGTGTTTTGCTCGTACCCAATCACTACCAAATACGATCTGAACCAAAGAATCTTTGTCTTGGTGCCAGGGAAACCAAAACATGGGCCACGACCCTCCACCGTATAGAAATAGATGGCGTCTGATCTGGCAATGATGGGGGAGCCATCGTCACTCATAATAAATGATCCAATGTCGCCACCCTCGTCGTCAATCACAGTCTCTTGATCCCTGTGTGCAGTGTGATAGGTGAGCACGCTGTTTGTAGTCACCACAAACAACACTGGGCCCTGATTGCTCGATCCCTTTGTTATAAATGACATGCCTGTGATTGGTGCCTCCCCTGGTGCCTTTATTGATTTCTGCTTTATTGTCTTGTCTCTGAAAATGTCGCCTCTAATAGCGATAATCTCTCCGTTTGCCAAACCAACCATAATCTGTGACAAATCCTCCAACAACGCTAAACATGTTACCTAGAGTGTAATAGTAATGCTATTATTAATATCTACATCATCATCAACGTATCTATCTCGTGCCCTGATCATACAGTTACAGATTTCTCGAGTTTGATTGCTCTCACACAAATGGGTATATCGTTTTTATCAGTCTTGTCGAGATTCCATATCTTGAGTATGGCCGCGCCCATTTCATCGTGACCAATGGTTGTGAGGAAATTTCTTTCTTTTAATTGATGAATCAGCGTCACTGACTGCTGATAGGCTTGAAACGATGATATTCTATATTCTCTATCTACAAAATTTATAAAACCCTCACCATCACCAATCACCAATATACCACGACCACTAGTTGTGCATGTTATCGATAGTTTCTAAACACCAATACTTGATTATTAATATATGATCGGTGTGTATGTATTTATCATCGACCATATTTACCTGTAGAGTAGTTATATTCTCATCCTTTTGTGTCTCTTTTACCAATTCCTTATCGAAAAAAGTAAAACGCTTCCAATTATTCATTATTATTATATCTATACAAATACACAAATAATTAAAAAAAAAAAAAAAAAAAAAAATACTTTTAGTTTTTGACTCGTGAAAAAATCATTTTAGTTTTCTTTGGAGGTGTTTATATATTGCCAAACTAATACACGATAAGAAGTAAATAACCGAGCTTAGATTTTGAGTTCTTAGTCATTTGGATGATATTATACCTTTTTTCTTTTTTTTTCTTTTAAAGAAACAAACAAAGAATTTGCAAAAGGAGAAAGAAAATGAGAAGAATGAGGTATTTCGTTTAAATCGTGTATAGCTTTGATTTGTTGTAATAACAGTTTTGTAACAAAACTGTTCTTAAATATTACTCGACTTTCGTCATTTTTTTGTAAATATACAACAGTTGTATTTACAAAAAAATGACGAAAGTCGGGTTATATTTAAGTAGAGTGAACTAGAGCAACTGATCAATAAAAGACAATTGATGAATGGATTGCTGACTTTGGAATAGAACGGATAAGCTATAGGTATACCTATCTTCTGATTTAGAATCAAAATGACTTTTTTGTATTTTTTTTGGTACCCATTTCAACAATGCATAGTTCACCAGGTCACACCCACACAAACACACAATCAACACAAATGCATTATATTATTGTTTGTCATGCGATTAAGAAATGGAGTTGAGCGGTATAATAAAAAAAATAAACGCAGACTTTAATTTTATGTAATAGATATAGTTCTACACCACTCAATCTATGCTACTGTACTCTTTTAGTTTATTTTTTAATTATAGATTTCATTTTATTTATAAAAGAAAATGGATACTTTTAGTATCAAGAGTGAAAATGAGCTGGCAACACTATAATCATTGATAAACACATTTCCTCTCTCACAATAGATGGTGAATGTGAGGGGTGCCTAACAATATTTAATTTATTTTATTTTTCACAGAATATTAACACGCAAGGCGTCATATGAGAGACATTTTTGGAAACTTTTCATCAAAAAAAAAAAATTTTGAAAATGGCGATCTTTTTTAGTTTTTAGACCTGTAGGAAAAAACATGCATGCATCCATTGATTCATCAATGTTCGCCACCACGACCACACATTTATTTATTTAAATACTAAATTAAATTTAAACAACATTGTTTTTGTTTAATTTATTTTCTCATTTCATAATTTTTACCAAAAGAAAAAAAAAAAACTAATAATTATTATTTACTACTCTTCACACATAAATAGATAATTTATATTTATATATATTATATTTTTAAATAAAATACATACAAACATTTATTTATTGATTTATTTAAATTTACCTGTATGGTATGTATCCTGTGACAGAGGTAATGATAGTATATTATTTCCCACAATGATGATGAATCGCATTACTGTGCGTGCACATTGTATTTGTTCCAGATCTTTGCCTTGATTTTTCAAAACGACTCTAGAGATCGAAGCCCTCAAAAGTTATCTTTTAGGCAGCCCTTCTTTTGTAGTGGTAGTTTTAGTTTTTTTTTTTTTTTTTTTTTTAATTTTTTTTAATTTTTTTTTAATTTTTTTAATTTTTCTCACAAACAACGTAATAATTTGTATTTGCCTCAAGAAGATTCTATTGTATATTGCACACACATACACATAAATACTTACACCACAACCCACCCAAACAATTATCACTAAGACGAAGGACTCTTTGTGAAAACGCACACGCACACCTTTAGGCCTTGACACCAGGGTGGTCTTATTCCTCTTGGTTTTTTCTCACAAACACACCCGCTCACTCACCCGCTCACTCACCCGCTCACACACCGATACGCGACACACAAGCGCACATTCTTACCATTTTTAATTTCATAGTTTTAGTCAGTTGATAACGGTTGTGTTTGAATCACCCTCACACACTCATACAATACACGCGTAGTAATAATAATAACAATAATAACAATAGTAATAGAAATAGTAATATTAGCATAGTATAGGAGTAAACAAGAGTAGAAAAGAAATTAATACAAATATATCACTAAAAGATAGAGTATTAAAGAATGGATATAAACAATAACAACAACAACAACAATAATAGTACTACTAGGAATAGTAGTAGTAGTAGTAATAGTACAGATAAAATCATTTCTACGACACCGCCGTCTGTTATTGCAGCAGCAGCAAATTTTAATATAGAGAATTTGGGCACAGGCGGCAGTGCACCCAAGTTTAATTTTGAAACTATAAAGAACTTGGATATTAACCAGCTGGGCGAAAGGATTAATAACTTTAAAATAGTCGATAATTCAATTACACCAACCTCACCTATTTTAGTTAAAGAATCAAGTAATAGTAGTATAAAGAGTACAAACAGTAATAATAATATCGGTAGTAGTATTGGTAATAGTAATAGTAATATGAACAGTAGTCTGAATAGCGAGAATAGCACGGGTGAAGACTCGCCCAATGGTCGCTCAAGAAGATTTTCTATGTATGTCTATCAACATCCTACAGACGAACAAAAGAAACATATATCTGAATTGTATGGATACAAGGAGCACAACGATCATGGCTACAGATATTCACACGACTCTACATTGGAGCACGAAGAATCGTCGTCGTCTGATTCCTACTCGACACCAAAATCATATTATATAAGCAAATCAACAAAAACAGTGACAGGCACATCGCCTAGAATACCAACACCAACACCGTCAGCAACACCATCAACGGCATTGGCCACTACCACAACAACAACAACATCGTCAAGTACAACTATATCACCAACCAATTTCTCACCTACAGTGTCGTCGACTACAACCACACCCATTTTAACAACCAAAGAAACAAATACATCAGTGGTAGCAGATCACAGTAACAGTAGCAGTAATAATAGTAATAGTAGTAATATAGATCCATATTCTTCACCTCCATCACCTCCATTACAGTATCCTCAACCATCTTACCCACAAACTATATTACCAAAGAATAACGATGTTAAACTAATATCGCCACCAGATATATCACAAATCCCCCAATCCTACTTCTCGGCCAACATCAACTATAGAGCCAGCGGTAGTTATAATTTTGCAAATGCAGCAAACAATTACAAGAAGTCCAACAATGGACAATACATGGACGACGAGTATGACGAGAGTAAATCAATATTGCAACCAGTCCAACCACCACTCTCGACCGCCAAGGACTGGAACGCAGAGTTTCAAAACTATGTCTACAACGACAAGATTGAAGGATACCGCGAGCTCAGTAAATTGGCACACGATTTTGTATACACGGCCAAGATTTACGGTAAGGTGATCATATCAGAACTCACACTTCCACTTCATCTCAAAACCATCAAGCCCATCAACATTGGTGGCGTTGCTGGTGGTCACAAGTATATTGCGTTGGGCATCCTCTTTAAACTGGCATTGGACACACAGGGATTGTATGTGGGCGATCAAAATGCAATGAAAGCCGCAGGCCATGAACTCAAGGGTTTGATGAGCTACTATAATTGCAGAGTCGATGGTTTGCATCATCCCTTGATGGCATTGATCGATTACAGAGGCTATAGACTTGTCGCCATGTCTTTGTTGCCAATCAATTCAGACACCATTGTCTATGGTAGCAGTGATGGTGGTATTTCAGTTCACAACACCAACCTTGAATTCAACCAAAAGATGAAAGAGTCTGCCAAGATCTTAAACTTGAAAGGACATCTTGTTGGCAAAGAGAATCCCAAACTATTGCATTCATGTGGTGATATTGAAGGCCACATTGGCAGCGATGGTAACTTTTATCTACTAGACTTTGCCCGTGTCTTCCCGCCCCAAATGAAATTATTTGACAACTCTCCTCCATCACATCTTTATGAGTTAATCAGACCCGAATTGGTGAAATCAAATGATAGACCCTTATCATCAGATTCCCTCACTGGTTGGGGTAAGTTTGATGTAAATGCCGTTGAACACAATTGTATGTATATAGTGTTATGGTTATAGATAAAAGAAAAAGTATTAACAATATTCAAATACTACTCCTATAGATGAAGTAAAAGAAGCATCATTTAGATTATTTTTAAAGGTTATTCCAGATTTAGCAAATAGATTAACAATTTTAGATTCATCAGAGAAAAGAGAAATACATCTAACTCAAGAACTCCATAGAGTTGGTATTAATTGTAGACATTTTGGATTACTAAGAAGAAAAGTTCAATGTAAATCAATGAGAAAAGCAATTTTAGATGAAATTATGGCAAGAACAATGAAGTCTGAAATCATGGCTTTATTTAGAAGTAAAATGAAAACTGCCGACACTCCCTCTGAAGAACCATTTAAAGAGGTGGTCGTATCTTATTTAAATAGTATTTTTAAATATGAAGAAAACAAAGATCATCGTAAAGTTTGGCCAAGATCTTTAAAGTATGTATATCTTTAGTTTTAGATATATATCGATAGATTTAGATTTATATTAACAAAAACCTTTATTTTATATAAATATAGAAAATCAATAATGAAAAAGTTCTATGGTACATTTCAAATTAATGACTCAAACACAAAGCCAACATTGTTTGAACAAATCAAAGGACAAAAGTTTGATGAAGAGGCCATTAAAAGATATATTAGAGGATCTTCGTTTTTGGATGAGGAAGAGTTTTTTGTAGATAGTGTAGATATTCAAAATATAATGAAAAGATTTAATCAACTAACTGGTGTTGGTTTAACCACCAGAGCTCTCAGAGAGATCACCAAACACGATGGCGTTAGACTAGTGCAGTCTGACGTCAAGAGAATGAAGGCTCGTGTAAAGGCTCACCATTTGGTTGAATTTGCCGAAGGCATGGTGTTGTGGGACGAAGCCAAAAAAGAAAAGTCGAGAGAAAAGATTGAAGGACCATTTTGTCCCTGCCCCATGGACATTGGCACCAACGGAAACACTGCCGACAGAATCACTGATCGTCTCTTTGATTTGGCCGACGAGCATTTCCGTAGCGCGTTGGCTGTGTCGCCTCACAGTGCTGAGGTTTCAGGCAATTGGGCCATGATGTTGATGGAGAGAGCCAGAATGGTGAGAGAGTGCGTACCCTCCGAAGCCGACAACTATTACAACGCCGCCGAAGAAAAGGTGAGAGCCAACCTCGTCGATGGTGGCACACCGAGAATCACCCTCGAAAACGTTTTGATGGAGTATTCAGAGTTTCTCTGTATTTGGGGCACTCAGCAAGACCTCGAGCTCGACATGAACGAAGCCAACGGTCTGAGAAGCAGGGTGTTTGCCAGGGCCAGCAAAAAGGCCATCGAGTCAATCCAAATGAATCCATCAAAATTCTCTTTGCTCCTCCAGAAATCCAAGGTCATTGAAAAGCTCTTTGCCGAGGCCACCCATTTCAAGCAGACGGCCGCTATCTATGCTGCCGTGTCGACCATTTGTAATATATTATTAGAGTCCTATGTAAAGATTCCACCCATGTACTATCGTGAAATTGCAGAGATTATCATCTCCAACATCACACCGCTAGAGTTGATGAAAAAGGATGAAACCCATCCCGTCACGTGCCAACCCGGTGGCAATGGTGACTATTATCCCAAGTTTCCCAACCTTTTGGATATGCCCGTCAACAACTTTATCTCGTTGAGTAAGGATGAAAAGGAAATCCAACAACTTCTCGAAGAGGATCCCTACTCGATCATAAAGGCCGAGATTGGATGTCTCTATCTCCGTTACGGTTACGCATCGCACATGTTTGGTATTATGTGCAGCAAGAGACCTCATACCAAGATGGCTAGCATCAAGCTGATCAGCAAAGCCGGTGCCATGCTGCAAAGGGCCATCGACATAGACCCCGCCAACAAGGACTTGATCGTTGATCATCTCAAAAAACTCACCTCCTCCAGCCAGTTTGTCGAATTCTATCAATCTGCCATCTCTTGTCCCTCAGTCATGGACTTTGCCAAAGACCGTCTCTCGAGAATCGCACACATGTCTCTCAAAGACTGTCCCCATCTCCCCGTCGAGTTTATTGAGAGTGTCATAGAGTTGTCGCCTAAGGTCAAAATGCTGGTGTTGGACGGCTGCAAACAAATCACAAACTCTACCATTGACTTGATCCTCAAGAAACTTCCCTTCCTTGAGACACTCAGTTTGGCCAATTGTGACAGCGTCACCACCATCATCTCTATTCCAGTGCTCAAAGAGTATTTGATGGAGAAGGAAAAGATCGCCCAAGAAAAGGCCCACCACGACAAACCCGACCGTTGCCAGCTCCTCGAGAGGGTTTCCAACAGAAACAGTGTGTCTTTGCCCATTGTCAGCTCACTTAATGGTATTTTGGCCAGCACATCGCCCGTGTTCTCCTCGACTGGTTCGCTAGACTCGTTGTTGAAGCCATTTACTTTTCTTCAGACTTTGAATCTCAACGACTGCACAGGTGTCAGCGATGACAAGCTATTGAATATCTCTCAAATGCAATTGCCATTGGTCAACATCTACCTCAAACGTTGCAACATCTCTGATGTGTCAGTGACACATTTGGTCTCCAACTCACCCAAACTCTGTACTCTAGAGTTGTCAGACACAAAGATCACCGACGCCACCATCAATGCCATAACCAACAGCAGACTCCCCATCAAAGAGTTGCTATTGGACAGATGCAAAAACATCACCTTCAACTCTATGGAAAAGCTCTTTCGTACCATTCATGAGATTCGTTTGATCAGTTTGGCCGATTGTCCCTTTGCCATCAACGACTCTACTCTCAAGACCATTGGCAAGCATTGTCACGAGATCCACTACATCACACTGACCCGAAACACCACCATCACCGACAGCGGTCTCACCAGCATGTTGAAACACTGCAACAACATCACCGAGCTCAATATCAGCCAATGCACCAATATCACCGACACCTCTATCAACCAAATTGCCCACTCTTGTCAAAAGATTCGTGAGCTTAGAATGGTAGGTCTCAACAATGTCACCTCGCTCAAATCCATCAGTGAAAACTGCTCCGAGTTGGTGTTGCTTGATATCTCTGAATGCCACAAAATATCGTCTGATCTCGGCACCCTCGCCAAAGGCTGCTCCAAACTTGCCCACTTTAAATTACGAAGATGCTTTGGATTCCAAGACGCCTCCTTGTTTTCTGCCGAGGGCGATTTGCATCCCATGAATCGTCTCACCGTGTTGGATTGGTCTCATGGAAACATAGAGTTTAACGCCATCTATTCCATCAGTCGTGCCTGCAAGAATCTCACCAGTTTGGATATAAGCAACTGCAAGAGTCTAAACGACAGTGCCATCGAACGTATCGCCACTTCATTGACCAATCTTAAAAAACTAAAACTTGACGGTATTGTCAGTATCACCGACGACGGTATTAAAGCCCTAAGCGATGGTTCTGTCTACACCAACATCGAGGTCTTGTCCTTGGTTGGCTGCAGAAAGATTAGTGATGTGTCTGCCCACCATATCATCCGATTCCAAAATCTAAGAAAAATCTCGATCGGTGGCTCTCTGATGACAACCAAAGGTGCTGACTTAATTGCTTCAAACTCTTTTGAATTGGTTAAAATACATGTTAGAAATTGTTTAAATATTAATCCAACGAGTCTCCAAGAAAAGTTCCCTCATATAATGATTGATACCACTCAAAAAGATTATAATGTTTTCTGTTAAAAAAAACAAACAAATATCCACCCGCTCTACTAAACAAACACACAATATACATTTAATCATAATAAAAAAAAATATTCCTATATATTTAATTATATATATTTATATTTATATTACCATTACAATCAATACTATTATCAATGCTTTCTATTTTAGAGTTTAAGGTATAAGGTTAGAGAATAAAAAGTAAAATAAATTCATTTATGAGCAATTTAAAAAAAAAGAAAAAAAAGGAGTGAAGACCCTAATTGATTTAATCATATGAAATTTATCCATAATTCCTATTTTTAAATATCTCAAAAATGGGAGGAATATAAGGTTTTGTGACATTTTTTTTATTTTTTTTTTTTTTGTTTTATTAATGTGAATAATAGGAAGATCATCTCAATTTTGAGAAATGGACTAGAGAGATATGATATTTAAATCAGTCAGTCTTTTAAAATTTTAAAAAATAGAGAAATACAACATGTGTGGCCTGGTCGCAAGGTCATTTGTTGATTTCCTAAAAGTTTAATTTATTTGGATAAAGATGTAGATTTGAAACGTTTATCTGAGAAACATAATTCTTTCCTCCATTCTATTGTCTCTTTCTTTGATATCATATGTTTCTCATACTAAGCTTTTTTTAAAATTTTTTTTAAATGTTGGTGATGATCCACGACCCAAGTGTGATTTTTTGAAAAAAAAAACTATTTATTTTGAATTTTTTTGATATTTTTTTTTTCAATGTTTTAGAATAGATCAAAAAAACGACAGTTTTATCATCCACAGTAAATTTATTGCGTGTAATAAAATACAAATGAATCAATCTTTGAATAGAATTTCTGTTATTTCAGAACATCTTAACGGTAGGTTTAAATTTATTTTATAGTATCTCAATACAGCTCAATGAGCCCACAACCACCCCACCATACACATCTAAGTATATGCATGTAAAATTATTTTAAAATTGACAATAGCCCATCCATGGTGCCTACTCATAAATAATATAATGCACACACCCATTTAAAGATAAAAAAACAAAAAAGAGATATTAGGAGGTGGGGGTGATATGTTTGTTCCATCGTTTTTTTTATATATATAAAAAAATCCCACACTACCCACTCTTTTTTTTTTCCATTCATTCGACGATAAATTACACCAACAATATAATTTATTATCATCATCAACAACAATAACAACAATAACAACAGGCTCATCTCTTATGAAAGTTTTGTTTATTCAGTTTATAGAGTCTAAAGAATATATGTTGGTGTGTATTGTATTTATGTAGAGGTTGTGTCTAGTGTAGTGTAATTGAAATAACAATGTGTATAATCGTGTGTGTTTGTGTGAGATAGTGTGTGGGTGTTATCTATTAGAGTAAAGGTAATGTGTAGGAGGGCGTGGTTAATTTCCCAAAACTATAAATACCATAAGGGATGGATTCCTTTCTTTTTTTTTTTTTTCCCTTTCTCTTTTAGTGCTTTTTTACAATACAACAACAACAATAGTAAAAATATAATATTAACAAAATAGGAATCAATAATATAATAATACAATAATAATAATATAATAGGTATCGCTATGAACGACACAGCCGCTCCAGTTAAAACTCAAAAAGAAGAACTTGCTGATTTTGTAGAAATTTTCCCAATTCTCACCAATGAAATCTTAAAGGAACTTCCATCCATGGATATTCCACAAAAGAACATTGAATGGATTGAGAAAATGATCAACATCAATGTTGCCGGTGGCAAGATGAATCGTGGTCTCACCGTTTTAACCAGTCTTCAATACTTGATCGAAGGTCGTCCACTTTCACGTGCTGAAGTCTTCAAAGCCAATGTTTTGGGTTGGTGTGTTGAATGGTTACAAGCCTACTTTTTAGTTGCCGACGATATTATGGATCAATCCATCACCAGAAGAGGTCAACCATGTTGGTACAGACAAAAGAATGTATGTATGACGTATGTAGGTGTTTTTATTCGATATATTAAAAGTTTTGATCAAATATAGCCAATCTCAAATAGCGGTAGCACTGTTGGCAGTATTGCTATTAACGATGCATTCATTTTGGAATCATGCATCTACATTTTAATCAAAAAGTACTTTAGAAACGACTCTTACTATGCCGACATTTTAGATTTTTTCCACGAAGTCTCCTATCAAACTCAACTCGGTCAATTGTTGGATTTAACTACTCAACCAAACAGAGGTGATTTCTCACAATTTACTTTGGACACTTATCGTCGTATCGTTAAATACAAAACCGCATACTATTCCTTCTACTTACCCGTCGCCTTGGCTATGTTGATGGCTGGCATCAACTCCACACCAGCCTTTACCACCGCCCTCGACATCTTGTTACCAATGGGTGAATACTTCCAAATCCAAGACGACTATTTAGATTGCTTTGGTAATCCAGCCACCATTGGAAAGATTGGCAGAGACATTGAAGAAAACAAATGCTGTTGGTTAATTTGTCAAGCTATTCTCAACGGTACTCCAGTCCAAATCGATACTCTCAAGAAACACTATGGTGTCGATAATCCTAAAGACGTTGAAATCGTTAAAAAGATTTACAATGAAATCGATATCAGAGGTATCTTTAAGAAATACGAAGATGAATCTCACGCCATCTTGGTAAACAAGATCAAATCTGTAAAGATTATGCCACAAGAAGTTTTCTTTAAATTATTAGAAAAGATTTACAAGAGAAAACTTTAAACTATTAATAATATCACAACAACAACAACAACAATAACAATAATAACAACAACAACTTTCAAAGCAATGATAATGATAATAATATTAACGTCCTAAATAAATTATTTTCTTTTTTGTGTCTTTTTGCAAAAATCATATAAATACAATTGATGTTTATCAATGAATGAGTCCTCTCGCTATCTCTTTTAGTTTGTATTCAAATAAATAAAGTGAAAAAGTTTGTTTTGTTTAATTATTATTATTATTATTATTATTATTTGATTTCATTTATATTTCTTCAGCTTTTGTTTCTGTTGAACTACTTTCGTCAATTCCTCTTACATATAAAACATTATTACATCTGATTAAAACTTCACCCAATGTATCCATCATAGAACCATCAATCCATTCTTCAGTTGCTGCCAACTATATAATTATGTAGAGTAGATTTATGTGTTAGTAATCATTGCAGATATACATATATATATATATCATCATTATAATAATCACATACTTGAATGTTCATATAACTATCTACAGATGCTAAAATACCCCTATATTCCATTCCACCCCACTTTAATTTAACGGCAATCTTTTTACCTTTTAGCCCATATAAAAAGGGTTTTGGTGATAAAGCATCGATCTTATTCTAAAATAGATATACGAGTAATATGAAAGATTAGTATCATATGCAGCAGTACCAGTGCACAGATCACACACTTACCATTTTATGATATATTTATATGATATGATAAATAGTTTATATACAAGGATTGGGATATGTTAAAATGATCAAATTCAATATCTAGAGATAAAAGGTGTTTTATTTACAATTTCAAATAGATAAGAGGAATGAAGAATTTTCCACAAATAAGAAAAAAAAAAAAAAAAAAAAAAAAAAAAAAAAAAAAAAAAACAATTACAATCACATTTGATTGGAAATGTAAATTCAAAAGTAGGGAGCTACATGCAGAGATGTATCCAGCTCACTCATAAGATATGGTAGTCTAAAGTCAAGAATAGCCGAGGCATAAT